>JBAPLH010000993.1:0-40582 GCA_037897445.1 Ceriops zippeliana | reverse complement strand
ATAAGTAATGTCACTTTCTATCGCCTTGGTTAAATCAGCTAATTTTGTTGTTTAGAAGGATTTTTTTCATCTCAATTGTACCATAAACATTATCTTTTCTGTCTTTGAGCTTATATGACTATATTCATTGTGACAACAATGCAAAATGAACCATGTATAACATGACTTCATTCATAATCTAAATAAATAACCAGAGTCCTTGACTCTTGAATTGCAATTTATTTATATGATATTAATATGGTTTCTGAATTCCAAAATAAAGAGTACCTCCTATCATTTCTGGTTCTACAATGACTCCGTTTTTTGGTTTCCAACCAGACATTTAGACAGAGGGATCATAGAAATTTTATAATACATTTGGTATTAATTTAAAGCACAACAAGTCTAAACAGTATTTCTAAACTTACGTAAATCAGTTTGTTTACTTCCTTACTTTCGGCCACAGCAGTTATTCCTGTTTTGTTTGCATTTGGCATTAATTTTTAAGGGGTTTTTCATTCCTAAATAATGTGACTTTCTTACCAGCTATGCTAATCACTCTACTTTTGTTGTTAGAGAAGGACTATTTTTCATGCAATGACCATAACATTATTTCCTTTGTGTGTCTTTCTTAATGACTATATTCATTGTGAAAAATAATGCCAATGAAACCATCCATAACATGAATTCCTTGAAATCTAATAAACAATGGAGTCCCTTCATCTTGAATTGTATTTCTTATTGATATTAATTGGTTGAATTCGAAAAGAAAGAGTACCTCCTATGATTTCTAGTTATTAAGGCTCCTTTTTGGTTGCAAAAAGACTTTTTGATAGAGGGATCATAGAATTAACATTTGTGACTATACAATTTAGCATATTAATTAAAACAAACATGTCTAAACATTATTAAAACTCTAAATCTATTTACTTCTATCGACCAAAGGAGTCATTCATGTTGGTTTGCATTTGGCATTAATATTAAGTGGTTTAATTCATAAGTACTGTGACTTTCTAATCGCCTTAGGCTAATTAGCCTACTTCTGTTATTAGAAGGATTATTTTTCATGCAATTACCATAAAATTATCTTTTCTATCTTTCATAATGACTATATTCTTTGGGAAAGCAATGCAAATGAACCATGTATAACATGACATCATTCAATTCTAATAAACAATGGAGTCCTTGATCTTGAATTGCATTTCTTATTGATATTAATTGGATGAATTCCAAAATAAAGAGTACCTCCTATCATTTCTGGTTATCAATGCTCCTTTTTTGGTTCCAACCAGACATTTGGATAGAAGGATCATAGAATTAACATTTGTGGCTAAACAATTTAGCATATTAATTACAACAAACAAGTCTAAACAGTATTAAAAATCTAAATCTGTTTACTTCCTTTGGCCAAAGCAGTCATTCATGTTTGTTTGCATTTGGCATTAATTTTAAGGGGTTTCATTGCTAAATAATGTGACTTTCTTACCAGCTTATGCTAATCACTCTACTTTTGTTGTTAGAAGGAATATTTTTCATGCAATGGCCATAAAATTATCTTTTGTGTATTTCTTAATGACTATATTCATTGTGAAAAAAATGCCAATGAACCATCTATAACATGAATTCATTCAAATCTAATAAACAATGGAGTTTTTGATCTTGAATTGCATTTCTTATTGATATTAATTGGTTGAATTCGAAAATAAAGAGTACCTCCTATCATTTCTAGTAATGAAGGCTCCTTTTTGTTTGCAAACAGACTTTTTGATCGAGGGATCATAGAATTAACATTTGTGACTAAACAATTTAGCATATTAATTAAAACAAAGAAGTCTAAACATTATTAAAACTCTAAATCTATTTACTTCTATTGGCCAAAGGAGTCATTCATGTTGGTTTGCATTTGGCATTAATATTTAGTGGTTTAATTCATAAGTACTGTGACTTTCTAATCGCCTTAGGCAAATTAGCCTACTTTTGTTATTAGACGGATTATTTTTCATGCAATTACCATAAAATTTTCTTTTTTGTCTTTTTAATGACTATATTCATTGTGAAAGCAATGCAAGTGAATCATATATAACATGACATCATTCAATTCTAATAAACAGTGGAATCCTTGATTTGAATTGGATTTCTTATTTATATTAATTGTTTGATTTCCAAAATAAAGATTACCTCCTATCATTTCTGATTATCAAGGCTCCTCTTTTGGTTCCAACCAGGCTTTTTTTTGATCGAGAGATCATAGAAGAATTAACATTTGTGACGAAACAATTTAGCATATTGATTAAAACAAACAAGTCTAAACATTATTAAAACTCTAAATCTATTTACTTCTATCGGCCAAAGGAGTCATTCATGTTGGTTTGCATTTTGGCATTAATATTTAGTGGTTTAATTCATAAGTAATGTGACTTTCTAATCGCCTTAGGCTACTCAGCCTATTTTTGTTGTTAGAAGGATTATTTTTCATCCAATTACCATAAAATTATCTTTTCTGTCTTTCTTAATGACTATATTCATTGTGAAAAATATGCAAATGAACCATGTATAACATGACATTCATTCAAATCTAATAAATAACGGAGTCCTTGATCTTGAATTGCATTTCTTATTGATATTAATTGGTTGAATTCCAAAATAAAGAGTACCTCCTATCATTTCTGGTTATCAAATGCTCTCCTTTTTTGGTTCCAACCAGACTTTTTGATAGAGGGATCATAGAATTAACATTTGTGGCTAAACAATTTAGCATATTAATTAAAACAAACAAGTCTAAACAAGTATTAAAAATCTAAATCTGTTTACTTCCCTTTGGCCAAAGCAGTCATTCATGTTTGTTTTGCATTTGGCATTAATTTTAAGGGGTTTCATTGCTAAATGAATGTGACTTTCTTACCAGCTTATGCTAATCACTCCACTTTTTGTTGTTAGAAGGAATATTTTTCATGCAATGACCATAAAATTATCTTTTGTGTATTTCTTAATGACTATATTCATTGTGAAAAAAAATGCCAATGAACCATCTATAACATGAATTCATTCAAATCTAATAAAACAATGGAGTCCTTGATCTTGAATTGCATTTCTTATTGATATTAATTGGTTGAATTCGACAATAAAAAGAGTACCTCCTATCATTTCTAGTTAATGAAGGCTCCTTTTTTGTTTGCAAAACAGACTTTTTGATCGAGGGATCATAGAATTAACATTTGTGACTAAACAATTTAGCATATTAATTAAAACAAAGAAGTCTAAACATTATTAAAAATCTAAATCTGATTTACTTCTATCGGCCAAAGGAGTCATTCATGTTTGTTTGCATTTGGCATTAATATTTAGTGGTTTTAATTCACAAGTACTGTGACTTTCTAATCGCCTTAGGCAAATTAGCCTACTTTTGTTATTAGAAGGATTATTTTTCATGCAATTACCATAAAATTTTCTTTTGTGTCTTTTTTAATGACTATATTTCATTGTGAAAAAAATGCCAAGTGAATCATATATAACATGACATCATTCAATTCTAATTAAACAGTGGAATCCTTGATTTTGAATTGGATTTCTTATTTATATTAATTGTTTGATTTCCAAAATAAAAGAGTACCCTCCTATCATTTCTGATTATCAAGGGCTCCTCTTTTGGTTCCAACCAGGCTTTTTGATCGAGAGATCATAGAATTAACATTTGTGATGAAACAATTTAGCATATTGATTAAAACAAACAAGTCTAAACATTATTAAAACTCTAAATCTATTTTACTTCCTATCGGCCAAAGGAGTCATTCATGTTGGTTTGCATTTGGCATTAATATTTAGTGTTTTAATTCATAAGTACTGTGACTTTTTCTAATCGCCTTAGGCTAATTAGCCTACTTTTGTTATTAGAAGGATTATTTTTCATGCAATTACCATAAAAATTATCTTTTCTTTCTTTCTTAATGACTATATTCATTGTGAAAAGCAATGCAAAATGAATCATGTATAACATGACATCATTCAATTCTAATAAACAGTGGACTCCTTGATCTTGAATTGGATTTCTTATTTATATTAATTGTTTGATTTCCAAAATAAAGATTACCTCCTATCATTTCTGGTTATCAAGGCACCTCTTTTGGTTCCAAACCAGACTTTTTGATATGGGACCATAGAATTAAACATTTGTGACTAAAAGAATTTAGCATATTAATTAAAACAAACAAGACTAAAAAGTATTAAAATATCTAAATCTGTTTACTTCCATTGGCCACAATCAGTCATTCATGTTTGTTTTGCATTTGGCATTAATTTTAAGGGGTTTTATTCCTAAAGAATGTGACTTTCTTACCATCTTATGCTAATCACTCTACTTTTGTTGTTAGAAGGAATAATTTTCATGCAATGACCATAAAAGTATCTTATGTGTCATTCTTAATGACTATATTCATTGTGAAAACAATGCCAATGAACCATGTATAACATGACATCATTTAATTCTAACAAACAATGGACTCCTTGATCTTGAATTGCATTTCTTATTTATATTAATTGGTTGAATTCCAAAATAAAGAGTACCACCTATCATTTCTGGTTATCAATGCTCCTTTTTTGGTTCCAACCAGACATTTGGATAGAGGGATCATAGAATTAACATTTGTGGCTAAACAATTTAGCATATTAATTACAACAAACAAGTCTAAACAGTATTAAAAATCTAAATCTGTTTACTTCCTTTGGCCAAAGCAGTCATTCATGTTTGTTTGCATTTGGCATTAATTTTAAGGGGTTCCATTGCTAAATAATGTGACTTTCTTACCAGCTTATGCTAATCACTCCACTTTTGTTTGTTAGAAGGAGGAATATTTTTCATGCAATGACCATAAAATTATCTTTTGTGTATTTCTTAATGACTATATTCATTGTGAAAAAAATGCCAATGAACCATCTATAACATGAATTCATTCAAATCTAATAAACAATGGAGTTTTTGATCTTGAATTGCATTTCTTATTGATATTAATTGGTTGAATTCGACAATAAAGAGTACCTCCTATCATTTCTAGTAATGAAGGCTCCTTTTTGTTTGCAAACAGACTTTTTGATCGAGGGATCATAGAATTAACATTTGTGACTAAACAATTTAGCATATTAATCAAAACAAAGAAGTCTAAACATTATTAAAACTCTAAATCTATTTACTTCTATCGGCCAAAGGAGTCATTCATGTTGGTTTGCATTTGGCATTAATATTTAGTGGTTTAATTCACAAGTACTGTGACTTTCTAATCGCCTTAGGCAAATTAGCCTACTTTTGTTATTAGAAGGATTATTTTCATGCAATTACCATAAAATTTTCTTTTCTCTTTTTTAATGACTATATTCATTGTGAAAGCAATGCAAGTGAATCATATATAACATGACATCATTCAATTCTAATAAATAGTGGAATCCTTGATTTGAATTGGATTTCTTATTTATATTAATTGTTTGATTTCCAAAATAAAGATTACCTCCTATCATTTCTGATTATCAAGGCTCCTCTTTTGGTTCCAACCAGGCTTTTTGATCGAGAGATCATAGAATTAACATTTGTGACGAAACAATTTAGCATATTGATTAAAACAAACAAGTCTAAACATTATTAAAACTCTAAATATATTTACTTCTTTCGGCCAAAGGAGTCCTTCATGTTGGTTTGCATTTGGCATTAATATTTAGTGTTTTAATTCATAAGTACTGTGACTTTCTAATCGCCTTAGGCTAGTTAGCCTACTTTTGTTATTAGAAGGATTATTTTTCATGCAATTACCGTAAAATTATCTTTTCTTTCTTTCTTAATAACTATATTCATTGTGAAAGCAATGCAAATGAATCATGTATAACATGACATCATTCAATTCTAATAAACAGTGGACTCCTTGATCTTGAATTGGATTTCTTATTTATATTAATTGTTTGATTTCCAAAATAAAGATTACCTCCTATCATTTCTAGCAATGAAGGCTCCTCTTCTGGTTCCAAACAGACTTTTTGATACAGGGATCATAGAATTAACATTTGTGACTAAACAATTTAGCATATTAATTAAAAAAACAAGTCTAAACAGTATTAAATATCTAAATCTGTTTACTTCCTTCGGCCACATCAGTCATTCATGTTTGTTTGCATTTGGCATTAATTTTAAGGGGTTTCATTGCTAAATAATGTGACTTTCTTACCAGCTTATGCTAATCACTCTACTTTTTGTTGTTAGAAGGAATATTTTTCATGCAATGACCATAAAATTATCTTTTTTGTGTCTTTCTTAATGACTCTATTCATTGTGAAAAAAATGCCAATGAACCATCTATAACATGAATTCATTCAAATCTAATAAACAATGGAGTTCTTCATCTTGAATTGCATTTCTTATTGATATTAATTGGTTGAATTCGAAAATAAAGAGTACCTCCTATCATTTCTAGTAATGAAGGCTCCTTTTTGGTTGCAAACAGACTTTTTGATCGAGGGATCATAGAATTAACATTTGTGACTAAACAATTTAGCATATTAATTAAAACAAACAAGTCTTAACATTATTAAAACTCTAAATCTATTTACTTCTATCAGCCAAAGGAGTCATTCATGTTGGTTTGCATTTGGCATTAATATTTAGTGGTTTAATTCATAAATACTGTGACTTTCTAATCGCCTTAGGCTAATTAGCCTACTTTTGTTATTAGAAGGATTATTTTTCATGCAATTACCATAAAAATTATCTTTTCTGTCATTCTTAATGACTATATTCATTCATTGTGAAAGCAATGCAAATGAATCATGTATAACATGACATCATTCAATTCTAATAAACAGTGGACTCCTTGATCTTGAATTGGATTTCTGTTTTATTTTAATTGGTTGATTTCAAAAATAAAGATTACCACCTATCATTTCTGGTTATCAAGGCTCCTCTTTTAGTTCCAACCAGACTTTTTGATAGAGGGATCATAGAATTAACATTTGTGGCTAAACAATTTAGCATATTAATTAAAGCAAACAAGTCTAACAAGTATTAAAATTCTAAATCTGTTTACTTCCTTCGGCCACAGCAGTCATTCATGTTTGTTTGCTTTTGGCATTAATTTTAAGGGGTTTCATTCCTAAATAATGTGACTTTCTTACCAGCTTATGCTAATCACTCTTCTTTTGTTGTTAGCAGGATTATTTTTCATGCAATGACCATAAAATTATCCTTTGTGTATTTCTTAATGACTATATTCATTGTGAAAACAATGCCAATGAACCATCTATCACATGAATTCATTGAAATCTAATAAACAATGGAGTCCTTGATCTTGAATTGTATTTCTTATTGATATTAATTGGTTGAATTCGAAAATAAAGAGTATCTCCTATCATTTTTATTTATCAAGGCTCCTCTTTTGGTTCCAAACAGACTTTTTGATACAGGGATCATAGAATTAACATTTGTGACTAAACAATTTAGCATATTAATTAAAACAAACAAGTCTAAACAGTATTAAATATCTAAATCTGTTTACTTCCATTGGCCACAGCAGTCATTCATGTTTGTTTGCATTTGGCATTAATTTTAAGGGGTTTCATTCCTAAATAATGTGACTTTCTTACCAGCTTATTCTAATCACTCTACTTTTATTGTTAGAAGGACTGTTTTTCATGCAATGACCATAAAAGTATCTTTTGTGTCTTTCTTAATGACTATATTCATTGTGAAAACAATGCCAATGAACCATCTATAACATGAATTCATTCAAATCTAATAAACAATGGAGTTCTTGATCTTGAATTGCATTTCTTATTGATTGTAATTGGTTGAATTTGAAAATAAAGAGTACCTCCTATCATTTCTAGTTATCAAACCTCCTTTTTGGTTGCAAACAGACTTTTTCATAGAGGGATCATAGAATTAACATTTGTGACTAAACAATTTAGTATATTAATTAAAACAAACAAGTCTAGATAGTATTAAAACTCAAAATCTATTTACTTGTATCGGCCAAAGGACTCATTCATGTTGGTTTGCATTTGGCATTAATATTAAGTGTTTTAATTCATAAGTACTGTGACTTTCTAATCGCCTTAGGCTAATTAGCCTACTTTTGTTGTTAGAAGGATTATTTTTCATCCAATTACCATAAAATTATCTTTTCTTTCTTTCTTAATGACTATATTCATTGTGAAAACAATGCAAATGAACCATGTATAACATCACTTCATTTAAATCTAATAAATAACGGAGTCCTTGATCTTGAATGGCATTTCTTATTGATATTAATTGGTTGAATTCGAAAATAAAGAGTACCTCCTATCATTTCTGGTTATCAATGCTCCTGTTTTGGTTCCAACCAGACATTTGGATAGAGGGATCATAGAATTAACATTTGTGGCTAAACAATTTAGCATATTAATTACAACAAACAAGTCTAAACAATATTGAAAATCTAAATCTGTTTACTTCCATTGGCCACAGCAGTCATTCATGTTTGTTTGCATTTGGCATTAATTTTAAGGGGTTTCATTGCTAAATAATGTGACTTTCTTACCAGCTTATGCTAATCACTCTAATTTTGTTTTTAGAAGGATTATTTTTCATGCAATGACCATAAAATTCTCTTTTGTGTCTTTCTTAATGACTATATTCATTGTGAAAATAATGCCAATGAACCATCTATAACATGAATTCATTGAAATCTAATAAACAATGGAGTCCTTGATCTTGAATTGTATTTCTTATTAATATGAATTGGTTGAATTCGAAAATAAAGAGTACCTCCTATCATTTCTATTTATCAAGGCTCCTCTTTTGCTGCCAAACAGACTTTTTGATACAGGGATCATAGAATTAACATTTGTGACTAAACAATTTAGCATATTAATTAAAACAAACAAGTCTAAACAGTATTAAAAATTTCAATCTGTTTACTTCCATTGGCCACAGCAGTCATTCATGTTTGTTTGCATTTGGCATTACTTTTAAGGGGCTTCATTCCTAAATAATGTGACTTTCTTACCAGCTTATTCTAATCCCTCTACTTTTGTTGTTAGAAGGACTATTTTTCATGCAATGACCATAAAATTATCTTTTGTGTCTTTCTTAATGACTCTATTCATTGTGAAAAAAATGCCAATGAACCATCTATAACATGAATTCATTCAAATCTAATAAACAATGGAGTTCTTGATCTTGAATTGCATTTCTTATTGATATTAATTGGTTGATTTCGAAAATAAAGAGTACCTCCTATCATTTCTAGTAATGAAGGCTCCTTTTTGGTTGCAAACAGACTTTTTGATCGAGGCATCATAGAATTAACATTTGTGACTAAACAATTTAGCATATTAATTAAAACACAGAAGTCTAAACATTCTTAAAACTCTAAATCTATTTACTTCTATCGGCGAAAGGAGTCATTCATGTTGGTTTGCATTTTGCATTAATATTAAGTGGTTTAATTCATAAGTAATGTGACTTTCTAATCACCTTAGGCTACTCAGCCTGTTTTTGTTGTTAGAAGGATTATTTTTCATCCAATTACCATAATATTATCTTTTCTCTCTTTCTTAATGACTATATTCATTGTGAAAGCGATGCAAATGAATCATGTATAACATGACTTCATTCAAATCTAATAAATAACGGAGTCCTTGATCTTGAATTGCATTTCTTATTGATATTAATTGGATGAATTCCAAAATAAAGAGTACCTCCTATCATTTCTGGTTATCAATGCTCCTCTTTTGGTTCTAACCAGACTTTTTGATCAAGGGATCATAGAATTAACATTTGTGACAAAACAATTTAGCATATTAATTAAAACAAATAAGTCTAAAAAGTATTAAATATCTAAATCTGTTTACTTCCGTTGGCCACAGCAGTCATTAATGTTTGTTTGCATTTGGCATTAATTTTAAGGGGTTTTATTCCTAAAGAATGTGACTTTCTTACCAGCTTATGCTAATTACTCTACTTTCGTTGTTAGAAGGAATATTTTTCATGCAATGACCATAAAATTATCTTTTCTGTCTTTCTTAATGACTATATTCATTGTGAAAGCAATGCAAATGAATCGTGTATAACATGACATCATTCAATTCTAATAAACAGTGGACTCCTTGATCTTGAATTGGATTTCTTATTTAGATTAATTGTTTGATTTCCAAAATAAAGATTACCTCCTATCATTTCTGGTTATGAAGGCTCCTCTTTTGGTTCCAACCAGACTTTTTGATCGAGAGATCATAGAATTAACATTTGTGACCAAACAATTTAGCATATTGATTAAAACAAACAAGTCTAAACGTTATTAAAACTCTAAATCTATTTACTTCTATCGGCCAAAGGTGTCATTCATGTTGGTTTGCATTTAGCATTAATATTTAGTGTTTTAATTTATAAGTACTGTGACTTTCTAATCGGCTTAGGCTAATTAGCCTACTTTTGTTATTAGAAGGATTATTTTTCATGCAATTACCATAAAATTATCTTTTCTGTCTTTCTTAATGACTATATTCATTGTGAAAGCAATGCAAATGAATCATGTATAACATGACATCATTCAATTCTAAGAAACAGTGGACTCCTTGATCTTGAATTGGATTTCTTATTTACATTGATTGTTTGATTTCCAAAATAAATATTACCTCCTATCATTTCTGGTTTTGAAGGCTCCTCTTTTGGTTCCAACCAGACTTTTTGATCGATGGATCATAGAATTAACATTTGTGACTAAACAATTTAGCATATTGATTAAAACAAACAAGTCTAAACATTATTAAAACTCTAAATCTATTTACTTCTATCGGCCAAAGGAGCCATTCATGTTGCTTTGCATTTTGCATTAATATTAGGTGGTTTAATTCGTAAGTAATGTGACTTTCTAATCGCGTTCGGCTACTCAGACTATTTTTCTTGTTAGAAGGATTATTTTTCATCCAATTACCATAATATTATCTTTTCTGTCTTTCTTAATGACTATATTCATTGTGAAAACAATGCAAATGAACCATGTATAACCTGACTTCATTCAAATCTAATAAATAACGGAGTCCTTGATCTTGAATTGCATTTCCTATTGATATTAATTGGATGAATTCCAAAATAAAGAGTACCTCCTATCATTTCTGGTTATCAATGCTCCTTTTTTGGTTCCAACCAGACATTTGGATAGAGGGATCAAAGAATTAACATTTGTGGCTAAACAATTTAGCATATTAATTACAACAAACAAGTCTAAACAGTATTAAAAATCTAAATCTGTTTACTTCCTTTGGCCAAAGCAGTCATTCATGTTTGTTTGCATTTGGCATTAAATTTAAGCGGTTTCATTGCTAAATAATGTGACTTTCTTACCAGCTTATGCTAATCACTCTACTTTTGTTGTTAGAAGGAATATTTTTCATGCAATGACCATAAAATTATCTTTTGTGTCTTTCTTAATGACTATATTCATTGTGGAAAAAATGCCAATGAACCATCTATAACATGAATTCTTTCAAATCTAATACACAATGGAGTTCTTGATCTTGAATTGCATTTCTTATTGATATTAATTGGTTGAATTCGAAAATAAAGAGTACCTCCTATCATTTCTAGTAATGAAGGCTCCGTTTTGGTTGCAAACAGACTTTTTGATCGAGGGATCATAGAATTAACATTTGTGACAAAACAATTTAGCATATTAATTAAAACAAACAAGTCTAAAAAGTATTAAATATCTAAATCTGTTTACTTCCATTGGCCACAGCAGTCATTCATGTTTGTTTGCATTGGGCATTAATTTTAAGGGGTTTTATTCCTATAGAATGTGACTTTCGTACCAGCTTATGCTAATCACTCTACTTTCGTTGTTAGAAGGAATATTTTTCATGCAATGACCATAAAATTATCTTTTGTGTCTTTCTTAATGACTCTATTCATTGTGAAAACAATGCCAATGAACCATCTATAACATGAATTCATTCAAATCTAATAAACAATGGAGTTCTTGATCTTGAATTGCATTTCTTATTGATATTAATTGGTTGAATTCGAAAATAAAGAGTACCTCCTATCATTTCTAGTAATGAAGGCTCCGTTTTGGTTGCAAACAGACTTTTTGATCGAGGGATCATAGAATTAACATTTGTGACAAAACAATTTAGCATATTAATTAAAACAAACAAGTCTAAAAAGTATTAAATATCTAAATCTGTTTACTTCCATTGGCCACAGCAGTCATTCATGTTTGTTTGCATTGGGCATTAATTTTAAGGGGTTTTATTCCTATAGAATGTGACTTTCGTACCAGCTTATGCTAATCACTCTACTTTCGTTGTTAGAAGGAATATTTTTCATGCAATGACCATAAAATTATCTTTTGTGTCTTTCTTAATGACTCTATTCATTGTGAAAACAATGGCAATGAACCATCTATAACATGAATTCATTCAAATCTAAAAAACAATGGAGTTCTTGATCTTGAATTGCATTTCTTATTGATATTAATTGGTTGAATTCGAAAATAAAGAGTACCTCCTATCATTTCTAGTAATGAAGGCTCCTTTTTGGTTGCAAATAGACTTTTTGATCGAGGCATCATAGAATTAACATTTGTGACTAAACAATTTAGCATATTAATTAAAACAAAGAAGTCTAAACATTATTAAAACTCTAAATCTATTTACTTCTATCAGCCAAAGGTGTCATTCATGTTGGTTTGCATTTGACATTAATATTTAGTGGTTTAATTCATAAGTACTGTGACTTTCTAATCGCCTTAGGCTAATTAGCCTACTTTTGTTATTAGAAGGATTATTTTTCATGCAATTACCATAAAATTATCTTTTCTGTCTTTCTTAGTGACTATATTCATTGTGAAAGCAATGCAAATGAATCATGTATAACATGACATCTTTCAATTGTAATAAACAGTGGACTCCTTGATCTTGAATTGGATTTCTTATTTACATTGATTGTTTGATTTCCAAAATAAATATTACCACCTATCATTTCTGGTTTTGAAGGCTCCTCTTTTGGTTCCAACCAGACTTTTTGATCGAGGGATCATAGAATTAACATTTGTGACCAAACAATTTAGCATATTGATTAAAACAAACAAGTGTAAACGTTATTAAAACTCTTAATCTATTTACTTCTATCGGCCAAAGGAGTCATTCATGTTGGTTTGCATTTGGCATTAATATTTAGTGTTTTAATTTATAAGTACTGTGACTTTCTAATCGCCTTAGGCTAATTAGCCTACTTTTGTTATTAGAAGGATTATTTTTCATGCAATTACCATAAAATTATCTTTTCTGTCTTTCTTAATGACTATATTCATTGTGAAAGTGATGCAAATGAATCATGTATAACATGACATCATTCAATTCTAATAAACAGTGGACTCCTTGATCTTGAATTGGATTTCTTATTTATATTAATTGTTTGATTTCCAAAATAAAGATTACCTCCTATCATTTCTGGTTATCAAGGTACCTCTTTTGGTTCCAACCAGACTTTTTGATCGAGGGATCATAGAATTAACATTTGTGACAAAACAATTTAGCATATTAATTAAAACAAACAAGTCTAAAAAGTATTAAATATCTAAACCTGTTTACTTACATTGGCCACCGCAGTCATTCATGTTTGTTTGCATTTGGCATTAATTTTAAGGCATTTTATTCCTAAAGAATGTGACTTTCTTACCAGCTTATGCTAATCACTCTACTTTTGTTGTTAGAAGGAATATTTTTCATGCAATGACCATAAAATTATCTTTTGTCTTTCTTAATGACTATATTCATTGTGAAAACAATGCCAATGAACCATCTATAACATGAATTCATTCAAATCTAATAAGCAAGGGAGTTCTTGATCTTGAATTGCATTTCTTATTGATATTAATTGGTTGAATTCGAAAATAAAGATTACCTCCTATCTTTTTTAGTAATGAAGGCTTTTTTTTGGTTACAAACAGACTTTTTGATCGAGGCAACATATAATTAACATTTGTGACTAAACAATTTAGCATATTAATTAAAACAAAGAAGTTTAAACATTATTAAAACTCTAAATCTATTTACTTCTATCGGCAAAAAGTGTCATTCATGTTGGTTTGCATTTGGCATTAATATTTAGTGGTTTAATTCATAAGTACTGTGACGTTCTAATCTCCTTAGGCTAATTAGCCTACTTTTGTTATTAGAAGGATTATTTTTCATGCAATTACCATAAAATTATCTTTTCTGTCTTTCTTAATGACTATATTCATTGTGAAAGCAATGCAAATGAATCATGTATAACATGACATCATTCAATTCTAATAAACAGTGGACTCCTTGATCTTGAATTGGATTTCTTATTTACATTGATTGTTTGATTTCCAAAATAAATATTACCACCTATCATTTCTGGTTTTGAAGGCTCCTCTTTTGGTTCCAACCAGACTTTTTGATCGAGGGATCATAGAATTAACATTTGTGACCAAACAATTTAGCATATTGATTAAAACAAACAAGTCTAAACGTTATTAAAACTCTAAATCTATTTACTTCTATCGGCCAAAGGAGTCATTCATGTTGGTTTGCATTTGGCATTAATATTTAGTGTTTTAATTTATAAGTACTGTGACTTTCTAATTGCCTTAGGCTAATTAGCCTACTTTTGTTATTAGAAGGATTATTTTTCATGCAATTACCATAAAATTATCTTTTCTGTCTTTCTTAATGACTATATTCATTGTGAAAGCGATGCAAATGAATCATGTATAACATGACATCATTCAATTCTAATAAACAGTGGACTCCTTGATCTTGAATTGGATTTCTTATTTATATTAATTGTTTGATTTCCAAAATAAAGATTACCTCCTATCATTTCTGGTTATCAAGGCACCTCTTTTGGTTCCAACCAGACTTTTTGATCGAGCGATCATAGAATTAACATTTGTGACAAAACAATTTAGCATATTAATTAAAACAAACAAGTCTAAAAAGTATTAAATATCTAAATCTGTTTACTTCCATTGGCCACAACAGTCATTCATGTTTGTTTGCATTTGGCATTAATTTTAAGGGGTTTTATTCCTAAAGAATGTGACTTTCTTACCAGCTTATGCTAATCACTCTACTTTCATTGTTAGAAGGAATATTTTTCATGCAATGACCATAAAATTATCTTTTGTGTCTTTCTTAATGACTCTATTCATTGTGAAAACAATGGCAATGAACCATCTATAACATGAATTCATTCAAATCTAAAAAACAATGGAGTTCTTGATCTTGAATTGCATTTCTTATTGATATTAATTGGTTGAATTCGAAAATAAAGAGTACCTCCTATCATTTCTAGTAATGAAGGCTCCTTTTTGGTTGCAAACAGACTTTTTGATTGAGGCATCATAGAATTAACATTTGTGACTAAACAATTTAGCATATTAATTAAAACAAAGAAGTCTAAACATTATTAAAACTCTAAATCTATTTACTTCTATCAGCCAAAGGTGTCATTCATGTTGGTTTGCATTTGACATTAATATTTAGTGGTTTAATTCATAAGTACTGTGACTTTCTAATCGCCTTAGGCTAATTAGCCTACTTTTGTTATTAGAAGGATTATTTTTCATGCAATTACCATAAAATTATCTTTTCTGTCTTTCTTAGTGACTATATTCATTGTGAAAGCAATGCAAATGAATCATGTATAACATGACATCTTTCAATTCTAATAAACAGTGGACTCCTTGATCTTGAATTGGATTTCTTATTTATATTAATTGTTTGATTTCCAAAATAAAGATTACCTCCTATCATTTCTGGTTATCAAGGCTCCTCTTTTGGTTCCAACCAGACTTTTTGATCGAGGGATCATAGAATTAACATTTGTGACCAAACAATTTAGCATATTGATTAAAACAAACAAGTCTAAACGTTATTAAAACTCTAAATCTATTTACTTCTATCGGCCAAAGGAGTCATTCATGTTGGTTTGCATTTGGCATTAATATTTAGTGTTTTAATTTATAAGTACTGTGACTTTCTAATCGCCTTAGGCTAATTAGCCTACTTTTGTTATTAGAAGGATTATTTTTCATGCAATTACCATAAAATTATCTTTTCTGTCTTTCTTAATGACTATATTCATTGTGAAAGCGATGCAAATGAATCATGTATAACATGACATCATTCAATTCTAATAAACAGTGGACTCCTTGATCTTGAATTGGATTTCTTATTTATATTAATTGTTTGATTTCCAAAATAAAGATTACCTCCTATCATTTCTGGTTATCAAGGCACCTCTTTTGGTTCCAAGCAGACTTTTTGATCGAGGGATCATAGAATTAACATTTGTGACAAAACAATTTAGCATATTAATTAAAACAAACAAGTCTAAAAAGTATTAAATATCTAAACCTGTTTACTTACATTGGCCACTGCAGTCATTCATGTTTGTTTGCATTTGTCATTGATTTTAAGGCGTTTTATTCCTAAAGAATGTGACTTTCTTACCAGCTTATGCTAATCACTCTACTTTTGTTGTTAGAAGGAATATTTTTCATGCAATGATCATAAAATTATCTTTTGTCTTTCTTAATGACTATATTCATTGTGAAAACAATGCCAATGAAGCATCTATAACATGAATTCATTCAAATCTAATAAGCAAGGGAGTTCTTGATCTTGAATTGCATTTCTTATTGATATTAATTGGTTGAATTCGAAAATAAAGATTACCTCCTATCATTTCTAGTAATGAAGGCTTTTTTTTGGTTACAAACAGACTTTTTGATCAAGGCAACATATAATTAACATTTGTGACTAAACAATTTAGCATATTAATTAAAACAAAGAAGTTTAAACATTATTAAAACTCTAAATCTATTTACTTCTATCGGCAAAAAGTGTCATTCATGTTGGTTTGCATTTGGCATTAATATTTAGTGGTTTAATTCATAAGTACTGTGACTTTCTAATCTCCTTAGGCTAATTAGCCTACTTTTGTTATTAGAAGGATTATTTTTCATGCAATTACCATAAAATTATCTTTTCTGTCTTTCTTAATGACTATATTCATTGTGAAAGCAATGCAAATGAATCATGTATAACATGACATCATTCAATTCTAATAAACAGTGGACTCCTTGATCTTGAATTGGATTTCTTATTTACATTGATTGTTTGATTTCCAAAATAAATATTACCACCTATCATTTCTGGTTTTAAAGGCTCCTCTTTTGGTTCCAACCAGACTTTTTGATCGAGGGATCATAGAATTAACATTTGTGACCAAACAATTTAGCATATTGATTAAAACAAACAAGTCTAAATGTTATTAAAACTCTAAATCTATTTACTTCTATCGGCCAAAGGAGTCATTCATGTTGGTTTGCATTTGGCATTAATATTTAGTGTTTTAATTTATAAGTACTGTGACTTTCTAATCGCCTTAGGCTAATTAGCCTACTTTTGTTATTAGAAGGATTATTTTTCATGCAATTACCATAAAATTATCTTTTCTGTCTTTCTTAATGACTATATTCATTGTGAAAGCGATGCAAATGAATCATGTATAACATGACATCATTCAATTCTAATAAACAGTGGACTCCTTGATCTTGAATTGGATTTCTTATTTATATTAATTGTTTGATTTCCAAAATAAAGATTACCTCCTATCATTTCTGGTTATCAAGGCACCTCTTTTGGTTCCAAGCAGACTTTTTGATCGAGGGATCATAGAATTAACATTTGTGACAAAACAATTTAGCATATTAATTAAAACAAACAAGTCTAAAAAGTATTAAATATCTAAACCTGTTTACTTACATTGGCCACCTCAGTCATTCATGTTTGTTTGCATTTGGCATTAATTTTAAGGCGTTTTATTCCTAAAGAATGTGACTTTCTTACCAGCTTATGCTAATCACTCTACTTTTGTTGTTAGAAGGAATATTTTTCATGCAATGACCATAAAATTATCTTTTGTCTTTCTTAATGACTATATTCATTGTGAAAACAATGCCAATGAAGCATCTATAACATGAATTCATTCAAATCTAATAAGCAAGGGAGTTCTTGATCTTGAATTGCATTTCTTATTGATATTAATTGGTTGAATTCGAAAATAAAGATTACCTCCTATCATTTCTAGTAATGAAGGCTTTTTTTTGGTTACAAACAGACTTTTTGATCAAGGCAACATATAATTAACATTTGTGACTAAACAATTTAGCATATTAATTAAAACAAAGAAGTTTAAACATTATTAAAACTCTAAATCTATTTACTTCTATCGGCAAAAAGTGTCATTCATGTTGGTTTGCATTTGGCATTAATATTTAGTGGTTTAATTCATAAGTACTGTGACTTTCTAATCTCCTTAGGCTAATTAGCCTACTTTTTATTATTAGAAGGATTATTTTTCATGCAATTACCATAAAATTATCTTTTCTGTCTTTCTTAATGACTATATTCATTGTGAAAGCAATGCAAATGAATCATGTATAACATGACATCATTCAATTCTAATAAACAGTGGACTCCTTGATCTTGAATTGGATTTCTTATTTACATTGATTGTTTGATTTCCAAAATAAAATATTACCACCTATCATTTCTGGTTTTAAAGGCTCCTCTTTTGGTTCCAACCAGACTTTTTTTGATCAAGGGATCATAGAATTAACATTTGTGACCAAACAATTTAGCATATTGATTAAAACAAACAAGTCTAAAAACGTTATTAAAACTCTAAATCTATTTACTTCTATCGGCCAAAGGAGTCATTCATGTTGGTTTGCATTTGGCATTAATATTTAGTGTTTTAATTTATAAGTACTGTGACTTTCTAATCGCCTTAGGCTAATTAGCCTACTTTTGTTATTAGAAGGATTATTTTTCATGCAATTACCATAAAATTATCTTTTCTGTCTTTCTTAATGACTATATTCATTGTGAAAGCGATGCAAATGAATCATGTATAACATGACATCATTCAATTCTAATAAACAGTGGACTCCTTGATCTTGAATTGGATTTCTTATTTATATTAATTGTTTGATTTCCAAAATAAAGATTACCTCCTATCATTTCTGGTTATCAAGGCACCTCTTTTGGTTCCAAGCAGACTTTTTGATCGAGGGATCATAGAATTAACATTTGTGACAAAACAATTTAGCATATTAATTAAAACAAACAAGTCTAAAAAGTATTAAATATCTAAACCTGTTTACTTCCATTGGCCACAACAGTCATTCATGTTTGTTTGCATTTGGCATTAATTTTAAGGCGTTTTATTCCTAAAGAATGTGACTTTCTTACCAGCTTATGCTAATCACTCTACTTTCATTATTAGAAGGAATATTTTTCATGCAATGACCATAAAATTATCTTTTGTGTCTTTCTTAATGACTCTATTCATTGTGAAAACAATGGCAATGAACCATCTATAACATGAATTCATTCAAATCTAAAAAACAATGGAGTTCTTGATCTTGAATTGCATTTCTTATTGATATTAATTGGTTGAATTCGAAAATAAAGAGTACCTCCTATCATTTCTAGTAATGAAGGCTCCTTTTTGGTTGCAAACAGACTTTTTGATCGAGGCATCATAGAATTAACATTTGTGACTAAACAATTTAGCATATTAATTAAAACAAAGAAGTCTAAACATTATTAAAACTCTAAATCTATTTACTTCTATCAGCCAAAGGTGTCATTCATGTTGGTTTGCATTTGACATTAATATTTAGTGGTTTAATTCATAAGTACTGTGACTTTCTAATCGCCTTAGGCTAATTTAGCCTACTTTTGTTATTAGAAGGATTATTTTTCATGCAATTACCATAAAATTATCTTTTCTGTCTTTCTTAGTGACTATATTCATTGTGAAAGCAATGCAAATGAATCATGTATAACATGACATCTTTCAATTCTAATAAACAGTGGACTCCTTGATCTTGAATTGGATTTCTTATTTATATTAATTGTTTGATTTCCAAAATAAAGATTACCTCCTATCATTTCTGGTTATCAAGGCTCCTCTTTTGGTTCCAACCAGACTTTTTGATCGAGGGATCATAGAATTAACATTTGTGACTAAACAATTTAGCATATTGATTAAAACAAACAAGTCTAAACATTATTAAAACTCTAAATCTATTTACTTCTATGGCCAAAGGAGTCATTCATGTTGGTTTGCTTTTGGCATTAATATTTAGTGTGTTTTAATTCAGAAGTACTGTGACTTTCTAATCGCCTTAGGCTAATTAGCCTACTTTTGTTATTAGAAGGATTATTTTTCTTGCAATTACCATAAAATTATCTTTTCTGTCTTTTTCTTAATGACTATATTCATTGTGAAAGAAATGCAAATGAACCATGTATAACATGACATCATTCAATTCTAATAAACAGTGGACTCCTTGATCTTGAATTGGATTTCTTATTTATATTAATTGTTTGATTTTAAAAAATAAAGATTACCTACTATCATTTCTGGTTATCAAGGCACCTCTTTTGGTTCCAACAAGACATTTTGATCGAGGGATCATAGAATTAACATTTGTGACAAAAAACAATTTAGCATATTAATTAAAACAAACAAGTCTAAAAAGTATTAAATATCTAAATCTGTTTACTTCCATTGGCCACAACAGTCATTCATGTTTGTTTGCATTTGGCATTAATTTTAAGGGGTTTTATTCCTAAAGAATGTGACTTTCTTACCTACTTATGCTAATCACTCTACTTTTGTTGTTAGAAGGAATATTTTTCATGCAATGACCATAACATTATCTTTTGTGTCTTTCTTAATGACTATATTCATTGTGAAAAAAAAATGCCAATGAACCATCTATGACATGAATTCATTCAAGTCTAATACACAATGGAGTTCTTGATCTTGAATTGCATTTCTTATTGATATTAATTGGTTGAATTCGAAAATAAAGAGTACCTCCTATCATTTCTAGTAATGAAGGCTCCGTTTTGGTTGCAAACAGACTTTTTGATCGAAGGATCATAGAATTAACTTTTGTGACTAAACAATTTAGCATATTAATTAAAACAAAACAAGTCGAAACATTATTAAAACTCTAAATCTATTTACTTCTATCGGCCAAAGGAGTCATTCATGTTGGTTTGCATTTGGCATTAATATTTAGTGTTTTAATTCATAAGTACTGTGACTTTCTAATCGCCTTAGGCTAATTAGCCTACTTTTGTTATTAGAAGGATTATTTTTCATGCAATTACCATAAAATTATCTTTTCTGTCTTTCTTACTGACTATATTCATTGTGTGTGAAAGCGATGCAAATGAATCATGTATAACATGACATCATTCAATTCTAATAAACAGTGGACTCCTTGATCTTGAATTGGATTTCTTATTTATATTAATTGTTTGATTTCCAAAATAAAGATTACCTCCTATCATTTCTGGTTATCAGGGCTCCTCTTTTGGTTGCAACCAGACTTTTTGATCGAGGGATCATAGAATTAACATTTGTGACTAAACAATTTAGCATATTGATTAAAAGAAACAACTCTAAACATTGTTAAAACTCTAAATCTATTTACTTCTATCGGCCAAAGGAGTCATTCATGTTGGTTTGCATTTTGTATTAATATTAAGTGGTTGAATTCTTAAGTAATGTGACTTTCTAATCGCCTTAGGCTACTCAGCCTATTTTTTGTTGTTAGAAGGATTATTTTTTTCATCCAATTACCATAAAATTATCTTTTCTATCTTTCTTAATGACTATATTCATTGTGAAAACAATGCAAATGAACCATGTATATAACATGACTTCATTCAAATCTAATAAATAACGGAGTCCTTCATCTTGAATTGCATTTCTTATTGATATTAATTGGATGAATTCCAAAATAAAGAGTACCTCGTATCATTTCAGGTTATCAATGCTCCTTTTTTGGTTCCAACCAGACATTTGGATAGAGGGATCATAGAATTAACATATGTGACTAAACGATTTAGCATATTGATTAAAACAAACAAGTCTAAACATTATTAAAAGTCTAAATCTATTTACTTCTATCGGCCAAAGGAGTCATTCATGTTGGTTTGCATTTGGCATTAATATTTAGTGTTTTAATTCATAAGTACTGTGACTTTCTAATCGCCTTTGGCTAATTAACCTACTTTTGTTATTAGAAGGATTATTTTTCATGCAATTACCATAAAATTATCTTTTCTGTCTTTCTTAATGACTATATTCATTGTGAAAGCGATGCAAATGAATCATGTATAACATGACATCATTCAATTCTAATAAACAGTGGACTCCTTGATCTTGAATTGGATTTCTTATTTATATTAATTGTTTGATTTCCAAAATAAAGATTACCTCCTATCATTTCTGGTTATCAAGGCACCTCTTTTGGTTCCAAGCAGACTTTTTGATCGAGGGATCATAGAATTAACATTTGTGACAAAACAATTTAGCATATTAATTAAAACAAACAAGTCTAAAAAGTATTAAATATCTAAACCTGTTTACTTCCATTGGCCACAACAGTCATTCATGTTTGTTTGCATTTGGCATTAATTTTAAGGCGTTTTATTCCTAAAGAATGTGACTTTCTTACCAGCTTATGCTAATCACTCTACTTTCATTATTAGAAGGAATATTTTTCATGCAATGACCATAAAATTATCTTTTGTGTCTTTCTTAATGACTCTATTCATTGTGAAAAAACAATGGCAATGAACCATCTATAACATGAATTCATTCAAATCTAAAAAACAATGGAGTTCTTGATCTTGAATTGCATTTCTTATTGATATTAATTGGTTGAAATTCGAAAATAAAGAGTACCTCCTATCATTTCTAGTAATGAAGAAGGCTCTCCTTTTTGGTTGCAAACAGACTTTTTGATCGAGGCATCATAGAATTAACATTTGTGACTAAACAATTTAGCATATTAATTAAAACAAAGAAGTCTAAACATTATTAAAACTCTAAATCTATTTACTTCTATCAGCCAAAGGTGTCATTCATGTTGGTTTGCATTTGACATTAATATTTAGTGGTTTAATTCATAAGTACTGTGACTTTCTAATCGCCTTAGGCTAATTAGCCTACTTTTGTTATTAGAAGGATTATTTTTCATGCAATTACCATAAAATTATCTTTTTTCTGTCTTTCTTAGTGACTATATTCATTGTGAAAGCAATGCAAATGAATCATGTATAACATGACATCTTTCAATTCTAATAAACAGTGGACTCCTTGATCTTGAATTGGATTTCTTATTTATATTAATTGTTTGATTTCCAAAATAAAGATTACCTCCTATCATTTCTGGTTATCAAGGCTCCTCTTTTGGTTCCAACCAGACTTTTTGATCGAGGGATCATAGAATTAACATTTGTGACTAAACAATTTAGCATATTGATTAAAACAAACAAGTCTAAACATTATTAAAACTCTAAATCTATTTACTTCTATGGCCAAAGGAGTCATTCATGTTGGTTTGCTTTTGGCATTAATATTTAGTGTTTTAATTCAGAAGTACTGTGACTTTCTAATCGCCTTAGGCTAATTAGCCTACTTTTGTTATTAGAAGGATTATTTTTCTTGCAATTACCATAAAATTATCTTTTCTGTCTTTCTTAATGACTATATTCATTGTGAAAGAAATGCAAATGAACCATGTATAACATGACATCATTCAATTCTAATAAACAGTGGACTCCTTGATCTTGAATTGGATTTCTTATTTATATTAATTGTTTGATTTTAAAAATAAAGATTACCTACTATCATTTCTGGTTATCAAGGCACCTCTTTTGGTTCCAACAAGACATTTTGATCGAGGGATCATAGAATTAACATTTGTGACAAAACAATTTAGCATATTAATTAAAACAAACAAGTCTAAAAAGTATTAAATATCTAAATCTGTTTACTTCCATTGGCCACAACAGTCATTCATGTTTGTTTGCATTTGGCATTAATTTTAAGGGGTTTTATTCCTAAAGAATGTGACTTTCTTACCTACTTATGCTAATCACTCTACTTTTGTTGTTAGAAGGAATATTTTTCATGCAATGACCATAACATTATCTTTTGTGTCTTTCTTAATGACTATATTCATTGTGAAAAAAATGCCAATGAACCATCTATGACATGAATTCATTCAAGTCTAATACACAATGGAGTTCTTGATCTTGAATTGCATTTCTTATTGATATTAATTGGTTGAATTCGAAAATAAAGAGTACCTCCTATCATTTCTAGTAATGAAGGCTCCGTTTTGGTTGCAAACAGACTTTTTGATCGAAGGATCATAGAATTAACTTTTGTGACTAAACAATTTAGCATATTAATTAAAACAAACAAGTCGAAACATTATTAAAACTCTAAATCTATTTACTTCTATCGGCCAAAGGAGTCATTCATGTTGGTTTGCATTTGGCATTAATATTTAGTGTTTTAATTCATAAGTACTGTGACTTTCTAATCGCCTTAGGCTAATTAGCCTACTTTTGTTATTAGAAGGATTATTTTTCATGCAATTACCATAAAATTATCTTTTCTGTCTTTCTTACTGACTATATTCATTGTGAAAGCGATGCAAATGAATCATGTATAACATGACATCATTCAATTCTAATAAACAGTGGACTCCTTGATCTTGAATTGGATTTCTTATTTATATTAATTGTTTGATTTCCAAAATAAAGATTACCTCCTATCATTTCTGGTTATCAGGGCTCCTCTTTTGGTTGCAACCAGACTTTTTGATCGAGGGATCATAGAATTAACATTTGTGACTAAACAATTTAGCATATTGATTAAAAGAAACAACTCTAAACATTGTTAAAACTCTAAATCTATTTACTTCTATCGGCCAAAGGAGTCATTCATGTTGGTTTGCATTTTGTATTAATATTAAGTGGTTGAATTCTTAAGTAATGTGACTTTCTAATCGCCTTAGGCTACTCAGCCTATTTTTGTTGTTAGAAGGATTATTTTTCATCCAATTACCATAAAATTATCTTTTCTATCTTTCTTAATGACTATATTCATTGTGAAAACAATGCAAATGAACCATGTATAACATGACTTCATTCAAATCTAATAAATAACGGAGTCCTTCATCTTGAATTGCATTTCTTATTGATATTAATTGGATGAATTCCAAAATAAAGAGTACCTCGTATCATTTCAGGTTATCAATGCTCCTTTTTTGGTTCCAACCAGACATTTGGATAGAGGGATCATAGAATTAACATATGTGACTAAACGATTTAGCATATTGATTAAAACAAACAAGTCTAAACATTATTAAAAGTCTAAATCTATTTACTTCTATCGGCCAAAGGAGTCATTCATGTTGGTTTGCATTTGGCATTAATATTTAGTGTTTTAATTCATAAGTACTGTGACTTTCTAATCGCCTTTGGCTAATTAACCTACTTTTGTTATTAGAAGGATTATTTTTCATGCAATTACCATAAAATTATCTTTTCTGTCTTTCTTAATGACTATATTCATTGTGAAAGCGATGCAAATGAATCATGTATAACATGACATCAATCAATTCTAATAA
The DNA here is from genome assembly GCA_037897445.1 of Ceriops zippeliana. NCBI lineage: Eukaryota > Viridiplantae > Streptophyta > Magnoliopsida > Malpighiales > Rhizophoraceae > Ceriops > Ceriops zippeliana. The sequence continues at coordinate 15,035 of JBAPLH010000993.1, read as the reverse complement.
ACAGTGGACTCCTTGATCTTGAATTGGATTTCTTATTTATATTAATTGTTTGATTTCCAAAATAAATATTACCTCTTATCATTTCTGGTTATCAAGGCACCTCTTTTGGTTCGAACCAGACTTTTTGATCGAGGGATCATAGAATTAACATTTGTGACAAAACAATTTACCATATTAATTAAAACAAACAAGTCTAAAAAGTATTAAATATCTAAATCTGTTTACTTCCATTGGCCACAGCAGTCATTCATGTTTGTGTGCATTTGGCATTAATTTTAAGGGGTTTTATTCCTATAGAATGTGACTTTCTTACCAGCTTATGCTAATCACTCTACTTTTGTTGTTAGAAGGAATATTTTTCATGCAATGACCATAAAATTATCTTTTGTGTCTTTCTTAATGACTATATTCATTGTGAAAGCAATGCAAATGAATCATGTATAACATGACATCATTCAATTCTAATAAACAGTGGACTCCTTGATCTTGAATTGGATTTCTTATTTATATTAATTGTTTGATTTCCAAAATAAAGATTACCTCCTATCATTTCTGGTTATCAAGGCACCTCATTTGGTTCCAACCAGAGTTTTTGATCGAGGGATCATAGAATTAACATTTGTGACAAAACAATTTACCATATTAATTAAAACAAACAAGTCTAAAAAGTATTAAATATCTAAATCTGTTTACTTCCATTGGCCACAGCAGTCATTCATGTTGGTTTGCATTTGGCATTAATATTTAGTGTTTTAATTCATAAGTAATGTGACTTTCTAATCGCCTTAGGCTAATTAGCCTACTTTTGTTATTAGAAGGATTATTTTTCATGCAATTACCATAAAATCATCTTTTCTATCTTTCTTAATGACTATATTCATTGTGAAAGCAATGCAAATGAATCATGTATAACATGACATCATTCAATTCTAATAAACAGTGGACTCCTTGATCTTGAATTGGATTTCTTATTTATATTAATTGTTTGATTTCCAAAATAAAGATTACCTCCTATCATTTCTGGTTATCAAGGCACCTCATTTGGTTCCAACCAGAGTTTTTGATCGAGGGATCATAGAATTAACATTTGTGACTAAACAATTTAGCATATTAATTAAAATAAAGAACTCTAAAAAGTATTAAATATCTAAATCTGGTTACTTCCATTGGCCACAGCAGTCATTCATGTTTGTTTGCATTTGGCATTAATTTTAAGGGGTTTCATTCCTAAAGAATGTGACTTTCTATCCAGCTTATGCTAATCACACTACTTTTGTTGTTAGAAGGAATATTTTTCATGCAATGACCATAAAATTATCTTTTCTATCTTTCTTAATGACTATATTCATTGTGAAAACAATGCCAATGAACCATCTATAACATGAATTCATTCAAATCTAATAAACAATGGAGTTCTTGATGTTGAATTGCATTTCTTATTGATATTAATTGGTTGAATTCGAAAATAAAGAGTACCTCCTATCATTTCTAGTAATGAAGGCTCCGTTTTGGTTGCAAACAGACTTTTTGATTGAGGCATCATAGAATTAACATTTGTGACTAAACAATTTAGCATATTAATTAAAACAAACAAGTCTAAACAGTATTAAAACTCTAAATCTATTTACTTCTATCGGCCAAAGGAGTCATTCATGTTGGTTTGCATTTGGCATTAATATTTAGTGGTTTAATTCATAAGTACTGTGACTTTCTAATCGCCATAGTCTAATTAGCCTACTTTTGTTATTAGAAGGATTATTTTTCATGCAATTACAATAAAATTATCTTTTCTGTCTTTCTTAATGACTATATTCATTGTGAAAGCAATGCAAATGAATCATGTATAACATGACATCATTCAATTCTAATAAACAGTGGACTCCTTGATCTTGAATTGGATTTCTTATTTATATTAATTGTTTGATTTCCAAAATAAAGATTACCTCCTATCATTTCTGGTTATCAAGGCTCCTCTTTTGGTTCCAACCAGACTTTTTGATCCAGGGATCATAGAATTAACATTTGTGACTAAACAATTTAGCATATTAATTAAAACAAACAAGTCTAAAAAGTATTAAATATCTAAATCTGTTTACTTCCATTGGCCACAGTAGTCATTCATGTTTGTTTGCATTTGGCATTAATTTTAAGGGGTTTTATTCCTAAAGAATTTGACTTGCTTACCAGCTTATGCTAATCACTCTACTTTTGTTGTTAGAAGGAATATTTTTCATGCAATGACCATAAAATTATCTTTTGTGTCTTTCTTAATGACTATATTCATTGTGAAAACAATGCCAATGAACCATCTATGACATGAATTCATTCAAATCTAATAAACAATGGAGTTCTTGATCTTGAATTGCATTTCTTATTGATATTAATTGGTTGAATTCGAAAATAAAGAGTACCTCCTATCATTTCTAGTAAAGAAGGCTCCTCTTCTGGTTCCAAAAAGACTTTTTGATACAGGGATCATAGAATTAACATTTGTGACTAAACAATTTAGCATATTAATTAAAACAAACAAGTCTAAACAGTATTAAATATCTAAATCTGTTTACTTCCTTCGGCCACAGCGGTCATTCATGTTTGTTTGCATTTGGCATTAATTTTAAGGGGTTTCATTCCTAAATAATGTGACTTTCTTACCAGCTTAGGCTAATCACTCTACTTTTGTTGTTAGAAGGATTATTTTTTATCCAATTTCCATAAAGTTATCTTTTTTGTCTTTCTTAATGACTATATACATTGTGAAAGCAATGCAAATGAACCATGTATAACATGACATCATTCAATTCTAACAAACAATGGACTCCTTGATCTTGTATTGCATTTCTTCTTTATATTAATTGGTTGAATTCCAAAATAAAGAGTACCTCCTATCATTTCTGGTTATCAATGCTCCTTTTTTGGTTCCAACCAGACATTTGGATAGAGGGATCATAGAATTAACATTTGTGACAAAACAATTTAGCATATTAATTAAAACAAACAAGTCTAAAATGTATTAAATATCTAAATCTATTTACTTCCATTGGCCACAGCAATCATTCATGTTTGTTTGCATTTGGCATTAATTTTAAGGGGTTTTATCCCTAAAGAATGTGACTTTCTTACCAGCTTATGCTAATCACTCTACTTTTGTTGTTAGAAGGAATATTTTTCTTGCAATGACCATAAAATTATCTTTTGTGTCTTTCTTAATGACTCTATTCATTGTGAAAACAATGCCAAAGAACCATCTATAACATGAATTCATTCAAATCTAATAAACAATGGAGTTCTTGATCTTGAATTGCATTTCTTATTGATATTAATTGGTTGAATTCGAAAATAAAGAGTACCTCCTATCATTTCTAGTAATGAAGGCTCCTCTTCTGGTTCCAAATAGACTTTTTGATACAGGGATCATAGAATTAACATTTGTGACTAAACAATTTAGCATATTAATTAAAACAAACAAGTCTAAACAGTATTAAATATCTAAATCTGTTTTCTTCCTTCGGCCACAGCAGTCATTCATGTTTGTTTGCATTTGGCATTAATTTTAAGGGATTTCATTCCTAAATAATGTGACTTTCTTACCAGCTTATTCTAATCCCTCTACTTTTGTTGTTAGAAGGACTATTTTTCATGCAATGACCATAAAATTATCTTTTGTGACTTTCTTAATGACTATATTCATTGTGAAAAAAATGCCAATGAACCATCTATAACATGAATTCATTCAAATCTAATAAACAATGGAGTTCTTGATCTTGAATTGCATTTCTTATTGATATTAATTGGTTGACTTCGAAAATAAAGAGTACCTCCTATCATTTCTAGTAATGAAGGCTCCTTTTTGGTTGCAAACAGACTTTTTGATCGAGGCATCATAGAATCAACATTTGTGACTAAACAATTTAGCATATTAATAAAAACAAAGAAGTCTAAACATTATTAAAACTCTAAATCTTTTTACTTCTATCGGCGAAAGGAGTCATTCATTTTGGTTTCCATTTGGCATTAATATTTAGTGGTTTAATTCATAAGTACTGTGACTTTCTAACCGCCTTAGGCTAATTAGCCTACTTTTGTTATTAGAAGGATTATTTTCTATGCAATTACCATAAAATTATCTTTTCTGTCTTTCTTAATGACTATATTCATTGTGAAAGCAATGCAAATGAACCATGTATAACATGACATCATTCAATTCTAACAAACAATGGACTCCTTGATCTTGTATTGCATTCCTTATTTATATTAATTTGTTGAATTCCAAAATAAGGAGTACCTGCTATCATTTCTGTTTATCAATGCTCCTTTTTTGGTTCCAACCAGACATTTGGATAGAGGGATCATAGAATTAACATTTGTGACGAAACAATTTAGCATATTAATTAAAACAAATAAGTCTAAAAAGTATTAAATATCTAAATCTATTTACTTCCATTGGCCACAGCAGTCATTCATGTTTGTTTGCATTTGGCATTAATTTTAAGGGGTTTTATCCCTAAAGATTGTGACTTTCTTACCAGCTTATGCTAATCACTCTACTTTTGTTGTTAGAAAGAATATTATCCATGCAATGACCATAAAATTATCTTTTGTGTCTTTCTTAATGACTATATTCATTGTGAAAAAAATGCCAATGAACCATCTATAACATGAATTCATTCAAATCTAATAAACAATGGAGTTCTTGATCTTGAATTGCATTTCTTATTGATATTAATTGGTTGAATTCGAAAATAAAGAGTACCTCCGATCATTTCTAGTAATGAAGGCTCCTTTTTGGTTGCAAACAAACTTTTTGATCGAGGCATCATAGAATTAACATTTGTAACTAAACAATTTAGCATATTAATTAAAACAAACAAGTTTAAGCATTATTAAAACTCTTAATCTATTTACTTCTATCGGCGAAAGGAGTCATTCATGTTGGTTTGCATTTGGCATTAATATTTAGTGGTTTAATTCATAAGTACTGTGACTTTCTAATCGCCTTAGGCTAATTAGCCTACTTTTGTTATTAGAAGGATTCTTTTCATGCAATTACCATCAAATTATCTTTTCTGTCTTTCTTAATGACTATATTCATTGTGAAAGCAATGCAAATGAATCATGTCTAACATGACATCATTCAATTCTAATAAACAGTGGACTCCTTGATCTTGAATTGGATTTCTTATTTATATTAATTGTTTGATTTCCAAAATAAAGATTACCTCCTATCATTTCTGGTTATCAAGGCACCTCATTTGGTTCCAACCAGAGTTTTTGATCGAGGGATCATAGAATTAACATTTGTGACTAAAAAATTTAGCATATTAATTAAAATAAAGAACTCTAAAAAGTATTAAATATCTAAATCTGTTTACTTCCATTGGCCACAGCAGTCATTCATGTTTGTTTGCATTTGGCATTAATTTTAAGGGGTTTCATTCCTAAAGAATGTGACTTTCTATCCAGCTTATGCTAATCACTCTACTTTTGTTGTTAGAAGGAATATTTTTCATGCAATGACCATAAAATTATCTTTTGTGTCTTTCTTAATGACTATATTCACTATGAAAACAATGCCAAAGAACCATCTATAACATGAATTCATTCAAATCTAATAAACAATGGAGTTCTTGATCTTGAATTGCATTTCTTATTGATATTAATTGGTTGAATTCGAAAATAAAGAGTACCTCCTATCATTTCTAGTAATGAAGGCTCCTCTTCTGGTTCCAAATAGACTTTTTGATACAGGGATCATAGAATTAACATTTGTGACTAAACAATTTAGCATATTAATTAAAACAAACAAGTCTAAACAGTATTAAATATCTAAATCTGTTTACTTCCTTCGGCCACAGCAGTCATTCATGTTTGTTTGCATTTGGCATTAATTTTAAGGGATTTCATTCCTAAATAATGTGACTTTCTTACCAGCTTATTCTAATCCCTCTATTTTTGTTGTTAGAAGGACTATTTTTCATGCAATGACCATAAAATTATCTTTTGTGACTTTCTTAATGACTATATTCATTGTGAAAAAAATGCCAATGAACCATCTATAACATGAATTCATTCAAATCTAATAAACAATGGAGTTCTTGATCTTGAATTGCATTTCTTATTGATATTAATTGGTTGAATTCGAAAATAAAGAGTACCTCCTATCATTTCTAGTAATGAAGGCTCCTTTTTGGTTGCAAACAGACTTTTTGATCGAGGCATCATAGAATCAACATTTGTGACTAAACAATTTAGCATATTAATAAAAACAAAAAAGTCTAAACATTATTAAAACTCTAAATCTTTTTACTTCTATCGGCGAAAGGAGTCATTCATTTTGGTTTCCATTTGGCATTAATATTTAGTGGTTTAATTCATAAGTACTGTGACTTTCTAACCGCCTTAGGCTAATTAGCCTACTTTTGTTATTAGAAGGATTATTTTCCATGCAATTACCATAAAATTATCTTTTCTGTCTTTCTTAATGACTATATTCATTGTGAAAGCAATGCAAATGAACCATGTATAACATGACATCATTCAATTCTAACAAACAATGGACTCCTTGATCTTGCATTGCATTTCTTATTTATATTAATTTGTTGAATTCCAAAATAAGGAGTACCTGCTATCATTTCTGTTTATCAATGCTCCTTTTTTGGTTCCAACCAGACATTTGGATAGAGGGATCATAGAATTAACAATTGTGACTAAACAATTTAGCATATTAATTAAAATAAAGAAGTCTAAAAAGTATAAAATATCTAAATCTGTTTACTTCCATTGGCCACAGCAGTCATTCATGTTTGTTTGCATTTGGCATTAATTTTAAAGGGTTTCATTCCTAAAGAATGTGACTTTCTATCCAGCTTATGCTAATCACTCTACTTTTGTTGTTAGAAGGAATATTTTTCATGCAATGACCATAAAATTATCTTTTCTGTCTTTCTTAATGACTATATTCACTATGAAAACAATGCCAATGAACCATCTATAACATGAATTCATTCAAATCTAATAAACAATGGAGTTCTTGATCTTGAATTGCATTTCTTATTGATATTAATTGGTTGAATTCGAAAATAAAGAGTACCTCCTATCATTTCTAGTAATGAAGGCTCCTTTTTGGTTGCAAACAGACTTTTTGATCAAGGCATCATAGAATTAACATTTGTGACTAAACAATTTAGCATATTAATTAAAACAAACAAGTCTAAGCATTATTAAAACTCTAAATCTATTTACTTCTATTGGCGAAAGGAGTCATTCATGTTGGTTTGCATTTGGCATTAATATTTAGTGGTTTAATTCATAAGTACTGTGACTTTCTAATCGCCTTAGGATAATTAGCCTACTTTTGTTATTAGAAGGATTATTTTTCATGCAATTACCATAAAATTATCTTTTCTGTCTTTCTTAATGACTATATTCATTGTGAAAGCAATGCAAATGAATCATGTATAACATGACATCATTCAATTCTAATAAACAGTGGACTCCTTGATCTTGAATTGGATTGCTTATTTATATTAATTGTTTGATTTCCAAAATAAAGATTACCTCCTATCATTTCTTGTTATCAAGGCTCCTCTTTTGGTTCCAACCAGACTTTTTGATCGAGGGATCATAGAATTAAAATTTGTGACTAAACAATTTAGCATATTGATTAATACAAACAAGTCTAATCATTATTAAAACTCTAAATCTATTTACTTCTATCCGCCAAAGGAGTCATTCATGTTGGTTTGCGTTTGGCATTAATATTTAGTGTTTTAATTCATAAGTACTGTGACTTTCTAATCGCCTTAGGCTAATTAGCCTACTTTTGTTATTAGAAGGATTATTTTTCATGCAATTACCATAAAATTATCTTTACTGTCTTTCTTAATGACTATATTCATTGTGAAAGCGATGCAAATGAATCATGTATAACATGACATCATTCAATTCTAATAAACAGTGGACTCCTTGATCTTGAATTGGATTTCTTATTTATATTAATTGTTTGATTTCCAAAATAAAGATTACCTCCTATCATTTCTGGTTATCAAGGCTCCTCTTTTGGTTCCAACCAGACTTTTTGATCAAGGGATCATAGAATTAACATTTGTGACTAAACAATTTAGCATATTGATTAACAGAAACAAGTCTAAACATTATTAAAACTCTAAATCTATTTACTTCTATCGGCGAAAGGAGTCATTCATGTTGGTTTGCATTTTGCATTAATATTAAGTGGTTTAATTCTTAAGTAATGTGACTTTCTAATCGCCTTAGGCTACTCAGCCTATTTTTGTTGTTAGAAGGATTATTTTTCATCCAATTACCATAATATTATCTTTTCTGTCTTCCTTCATGACTATATTCATTGTGAAAACAATGCAAATGAACCATGTATAACATGAATTCATTCAAATCTAATAAATAACGGAGTCCTTCATCTTGAATTGCATTTCTTATTGATATTAATTGGATGAATTCCAAAATAAAGAGTACCTCCTATCATTTCTGGTTATCAATGCTCCTTTTTTGGTTCCAACCAGACATTTGGATAGAGGGATCATAGAATTAACATTTGTGACTAAACGATTTAGCATATTGATTAAAACAAACAAGTCTAAACATTATTAAAACTCTAAATCTATTTACTTCTATCGGCCAAAGGAGTCATTCATGTTGGTTTGCATTTGGCATTAATATTTAGTGTTTTAATTCATAAGTACTGTGACTTTCTAATCGCCTTTGGCTAATTAGCCTACTTTTATTATTAGAAGGATTATTTTTCATGCAATTACCATAAAATTATCTTTTCTGTCTTTCTTAATGACTATATTCATTGTGAAAGCGATGCAAATGAATCATGTATAACATGACATCATTCAATTCTAATAAACAGTGGACTCCTTGATCTTGAATTAGATTTCTTATTTATATTAATTGTTTGATTTCCAAAATAAAGAGTACCTCCTATCATTTCTGGTTATCAAGGCACCTCATTTGGTTCCAACCAGACTTTTTGATCGAGGGATCATAGAATTAACATTTGTGACAAAACAATTTAGCATATTAATTAAAACAAACAAGTCTAAAAAGTATTAAATACCTAAATCTGTTTACTTCCATTGGCCACAGCAGTCATTCATGTTTGTTTGCATTTGGCATTAATTTTAAGGGGTTTTATTCCTAAAGAATGTGACTTTCTTACCAGCTTATGCTAATCACTCTACTTTCGTTGTTAGAAGGAATATTTTTCATGCAATGACCATAAAATTATCTTTTGTGTCTTTCTTAATGACTCTGTTCATTGTGAAAACAATGCCAATGAACCATCTATAACATGAATTCATTCAAATCTAAAAAACAATGGAGTTCTTCATCTTGAATTGCATTTCTTATTGATATTAATTGGTTGAATTCGAAAATAAAGAGTACCTCCTATCATTTCTAGTAATGAAGGCACCTTTTTGGTTGTAAACAGACCTTTTGATCGAGGCATCATAAAATTCACATTTGTGACTAAACAATTTACCATATTAATTAAAACAAAGAAGTCTAAACATTATTAAAACACTAAATCTATTTACTTCTATCGGCCAAAGGTGTCATTCATGTTGGTTTGCATTTGGCATTAATATTTAGTGGTTTAATTCATAAGTACTGTGACTTTCTAATCGCCTTAGGCTAATTAGCCTACTTTTGTTATTAGAAGGATTATTTTTCATGCAATTACCATAAAATTATCTTTTCTGTCTTTCTTAATGACTATATTCATTGTGAAAGCAATGCAAATGAATCATGTATAACATGACATCATTCAATTCTAATAAACAGTGGACTCCTTGATCTTGAATTGGATTTCTTATTTATATTAATTGTTTGATTTCCAAAATAAAGATTACCTCCTATCATTTCTGGTTATCAAGGCTCCTCTTTTGGTTCCAACCAGACTTTTTGATCGAGGGATCATAGAATTAACATTTGTGACTAAACAATTTAGCATATTGATTAAAACAAACAAGTCTAAACATTATTAAAACTCTAAATCTATTTACTTCTATCGGCCAAAGGAGTCATTCATGTTGGTTTGCATTTGGCATTAATATTTAGTGTTTTAATTCATAAGTACTGTGACTTTCTAATCGCCTTTGGCTAATTAGCCTACTTTTGTTATTAGAAGGATTATTTTTCATGAAATTACCATAAAATTATCTTTTTTGTCTTTCTTAATGACTGTATTGATTGTGAAAGCGATGCAAATGAATCATGTATAACATGACATCATTCAATTCTAATAAACAGTGGACTCCTTGATCTTGAATTGGATTTCTTATTTATATTAATTGTTTGATTTCCAAAATAAAGATTACCTCCTATCATTTCTGGTTATCAAGGCACCTCTTTTGGTTCCAACCAGACTTTTTGATCGAGGGATCATAGAATTAACATTTGTGACAAAACAATTTAGCATATTAATTAAAACAAATAAGTATAAAAAGTATTAAATATCTAAATCTGTTTACTTCCATTGGCCACAGCAGTCATTCATGTTTGTTTGCATTTCGCATTAATTTTAAGGGGTTTTATTCCTAAAGAATGTGACTTTCCTACCAGCTTATGCTAATCACTCTACTTTTATTGTTAGAAGGAATATTTTTCATGAAATGACCATAAAATTATCTTTTGTGTCTTTCTTAATGACTTTGTTCATTGTGAAAACAATGCCAATGAACCATCTATCACATGAATTCATTCAAATCTAATAAACAATGGAGTTCTTCATCTTGAATTGCATTTCTTATTGATATTAATTGGTTGAATTCGAAAATAAAGAGTACCTCCTATCATTTCTAGTAATGAAGGCACCTTTTTGGTTGTAAACAGACTTTTTGATCGAGGCATCATAAAATTCACATTTGTGACTAAACAATTTACCATATTATTTAAAACAAAGAAGTCTAAACATTATTAAAACACTAAATCTATTTACTTCTATCGGCCAAAGGTGTCATTCATGTTGGTTTGCATTTGGCATTAATATTTAGTGGTTGAATTCATAAGTACTGTGACTTTCTAATTGCCTTAGGCTAATTAGCCTACTTTTGTTATTAGAAGGATTATTTTTCATGCAATTACCATAAAATTATCTTTTCTGTCTTTCTTAATGACTATATTCAATGTGAAAGCAATGCAAATGAATCATGTATAACATGACATCATTCAATTCTAATAAACAGTGGACTCCTTGATCTTGAATTGGATTTCTTATTTATATTAATTGTTTGATTTCCAAAATAAAGATTACCTCCTATCATTTCTGGTTATCAAGGCTCCTCTTTTGGTTCCAACCAGACTTTTTGATCGAGAGATCATAGAATTAACATTTGTGACGAAACAATTTAGCATATTGATTAAAACAAACAAGTCTAAACATTATTAAACCTCTAAATCTATTTACTTCTATCGGCCAAAGGAGTCATTCATGTTGGTTTGCATTTGGCATTAATATTTAGTGCTTTAATTGATAAGTACTGTGACTTTCTAATCGCCTAAGGCTAATTAGCCTACTTTTATTATTAGAAGGATTATTTTTCATGCAATTACCATAAAATTATCTTGTCTGTCTTTCTTAATGACTATATTCATTGTGAAAGCGATGCAAATGAATCATGTATAACATGACATCATTCAATTCTAATAAACAGTGGACTCCTTGATCTTGAATTGGATTTCTTATTTATATTAATTGTTTGATTTCCAAAATAAAGATTACCTCCTATCATTTCTGGTTATCAAGGCACCTCTTTTGGTTCCAACCAGACTTTTTGATCGAGGGATCATAGAATTAACATTTGTGACTAAACAATTTAGCATATTAATTAAAACAAACAAGTCTAAAAAGTATTAAATATCTAAATCTGTTTACTTCCATTGGCCACAGCAGTCATTCATGTTTGTTTGCATTTGGCATTAATTTTAAGGGGTTTTATTCCTAAAGAATGTGACTTTCTTACCAGCTTATGCTAATCACTCTACTTTTGTTGTTAGAAGGAATATTTTTCATGCAATGACCATAAAATTATCTTTTGTGTCTTTCTTAATGACTATATTCATTGTGAAAAAAAATGCCAATGAACCATCTATAACATGAATTCATTCAAATCTAATAAACAATGGAGTTCTTGATCTTGAATTGCATTTCTTATTGATATTAATTGGTTGAATTCAAAAATAAAAAGAACCTCCATTCATTTCTATGTAATGAAGGCTCCTTTTTGGTTGCAAACAGACTTTTTGATCGAGGCATCATAGAATTAACATTTGTGACTAAACAATTTAGCATATTAATTAAAAGAAACAAGTCTAAAACATTATTAAAACTTTAAAATCTTTTTACTTCTATCGGCGAAAGGAGTCATTCATGTTTGGTTTGCATTTGGCATTAATATTTAGTGGTTTAATTCATAAGTACTGTGACTTTCTAATCGCCTTAGGCTAATTAGCCTACTTTTTGTTATTAGAAGGATTATTTTTTCATGCAATTACCATAAAATTATCTTTTCTGTCTTTCTTAATGACTATATTCATTGTGAAAGCAATGCAAATGAACCATGTATAACATGACATCATTCAAATTCTAAACAAACAATGGACTCCTTGATCTTGTATTGCATTTCTTATTTATATTAATTGGTTGAATTCCAAAATAAAGAGTACCACCCTATCATTTCTGGTTATCAATGCTCCTTTTTTAGTTCCGACCAGATATTTGGATAAAGGGATCATAGAATTAACAATTGTGGCTAAACAATTTAGTGCATATTAATTACAACAAACAAGTCTAAACAGTATTAAAAATCTAAATCTGTTTACTTCCATTGGCCACAGCAGTCATTCATGTTTGTTTTGCATTTGGCATTAATTTTAAGGGGTTTTCATTCCTAAAGAATGTGACTTTCTTACCCGCTTATGCTAATCACTCTACTTTTTGTTGTTAGAAGGAATATTTCTCATGCAATGACCATAAAATTATCTTTTGTGAGTCTTTCTTAATGACTATATTCATTGTGAAAAAAATGCCAATGAACCATCTATAACATGAATTCATTCAAATCTAATAAACAATGGAGTTCTTGATCTTGAATTGCATTTCTTATTGATATTAATTGGTTGAATTCAAAAATAAAAAGAACCTCCATTCATTTCTATGTAATGAAGGCTCCTTTTTGGTTGCAAACAGACTTTTTGATCGAGGCCATCATAGAATTAACATTTGTGACTAAACAATTTAGCATATTAATTAAAAGAAACAAGTCTAAACATTATTAAAACTTTAAATCTTTTTACTTCTATCGGCGAAAGGAGTCATTCATGTTGGTTTGCATTTTGGCATTAATATTTAGTGGGTTTAATTCATAAGTACTGTGACTTTCTAATCGCCTTAGGCTAATTAGCTTACTTTTGTTATTAGAAGGATTATTTTTCATGCAATTACCATAAAATTATCTTTTTGTCTTTCTTAATGACTATATTCATTGTGAAAGCAATGCAAATGAATCATGTATAACATGACAATCATTCAATTCTAATAAACAGTGGACTCCTTGATCTTGAATTGGATTGCTTAATTATATGAATTGTTTTGATTTCCAAAATAAAGATTACCTCCTATCAATTTCTGGTTATCAAGGCACCTCTTTTGGTTCCAACCAGAATTTTTGATCGAGGGATCATAGAATTAACATTTGTGACTAAAACAATTTAGCATATTGATTAATACAAACAAGTCTAATCATTATTAAAACTCTAAATCTATTTACTTCTATCCACCAAAGGAGTCATTCATGTTGGTTTTGTTTTTTGGCATTAATATTTTAGTGTTTTAATTCATAGCCTTAGGCTAATTTAGCCTACTTTTGTTATTAGAAGGATTATTTTTTCATGCAATCACCATAAAAATTATCTTTTCTGTCTTTCTTAATGACTATATTCATTGTGAAAGCAATGCAAATGAATCATGTATAACATGACATCATTCAATTCTAATAAACAGTGGACTCCTTGGATCTTGAATTGTATTTCTTATTGATATTAATTGGTTGAATTCGAAAAATATAAGAGTACCTCCTATCATTTCTAGTAATGAAGGGGCTCCTCTTCTGGTTCCAAACAGACTTTTTGATACAGGGATCATAGAATTAACATTTGTGACTAAAACAATTTAGGCATATTAATTAAAACAAACAAGTCTAAAACATATTAAATAACTAAATCTGTTTACTTACTTCGGCCACAGCAGTCATTCATGTTTGTTTGCATTGGCCATTAATTTTAAGGGGTTTCATTCCTAAATTAATGTGACTTTCTTACCAGCTATGCTAATCACTCTACTTTTGTTGTTAGAAGGATTATTTTTTTTATCCAATTTTCATAAAGATTTTCTTTTCTGTCTTTCTTAATGACTATAATACATTGTGAAAGCAATTGCAAATGAACCATGTATAACATGGACATCATTCAATTCTAACAAACAATGGACTCTTTGATCTTGAATTGCATTTCTTATTTATATTTAATTGTTTGAATTCCAAAAGAAAGAGTACCTCATCCTATCATTTCATGGTTATCAATGCTCCTTTTTTGGTTCCAACCAGACATTTGGATAGAGGGATTATAGAATTAACATTTGTGGCTAAAACAATTTAGATATTAATTACAACAAACAACTGTAAACATATTAAAAATCTTAATCTGTTTACATCCTTTGGACCACAGCAGTCATTCATGTTTGTTTGGCATTTGGCATTAATTTTTAAGGGGTTTCATTCCTAAATAATGTGACTTTCTTACCAGCTTCTGCCAATTCACTCTACTTTTGTGGTTAGAAGGACTATTTTTCAATGCAATGACCCATAAAAGTATCTGTTGTGTCTTTCTTAATGACTATATTGATTATCAAAGACAATGCCAATGGAACCATTCTATAACATGAATTCATATCAAATCTAATAATTCAATTGGTTCATGATCTTGAATTGCTTTCT
>JBAPLH010000992.1:0-68022 GCA_037897445.1 Ceriops zippeliana | reverse complement strand
TTCATCATGATTAGCATTTCTTCGTACGAAAAGTTAAATTGCTTAATTCCTTAACATAATAAGAATTTCTAATTAACCTCATGCTAATTAGCTCCTCTTGTTGTTACCAGCAGACTAGTTTTCATGCAATAACCGTGAAATTAACTTTTGTTTCTTTCTTAATAACTATATTAATTTTGAAAAAAAATGCCCGTGGACCATCAATTACATGAATTCATTCAATTTAACAAACAATTCAGTCCTTGATTTTGAATTGCATTTCTTACTGATATTATTTGTTGAATTAAAAATCAGAGAGTTTCTCCTCCCATCATTTCTAGTTAGCAAGTCTCCTCTTTTGATTCCAAACAAACACTGTTTGATACATTTATCATGAAATATAACACATGTGGCTAAACAACCCTAGTATATTAATTGATTCAAACAAGTATAAACACCAATAAAAATCCAAATCTATTTAAATCCATAGGCAAAAGGTGCCTTTGATCAAGGTTTGCATTTGAACAAATGTTTACTCGTTTAATTCCTAAATAATGAAAAATTTCTAATCACCTCATGTTAATTATTCTCCTCTTGTTGTTACCAGGACTATATTTAATGCAATGACCTTGAAATTAAGATTTGTTTTCTTTCTTAATAACTATATCAGAGAGTTTCTCTCCCATCATTTATAGTTAGCAAGTCTCCTGTTTTGATTCCAAACACACTGTTTGATACATTGATCATGAAATATAACACACGTGGCTAAACAACCTAGTATATTAATTCATTCAAACAAGTATAAACACCAATAAAAATCCAAATCTATTTAAATCCACAGGCAAAAAGGTGCCATTGATCAAGGTTTGCATTTCAAACAAATGTTTGCTCGTTTAATTCCTAAATAATGAAAATTTCTAATCACCTCATGTTAATTATTCTCCTCTTATTGTTACCAGGACTATTTTTCATGCAATAACCTTGAAATTAAGATTTGTTTCTTTCTTAATAACTATATTCATTTTGAAAAAAATGCCTGTGGACCATCAATTACATGAATTCATTCAATTTAACAAACAATTCAGTCCTTGATTTTGAATTGCATTTCTTATTGATATTATTTGTTGAATTCAAAATCAGAGAGTTTCTCCCATCATTTATAGTTAGCAAGTCTCCTGTTTTGATTCCAAACACACTGTTTGATACATTGATCATGAAATATAACACACGTGGCTAAACAACCTAGTATATTAATTCATTCAAACAAGTATAAACACCAATTAAAATCCAAATCTATTTAAATCCATCGTCCAAAGGTGCCATTCATCATGGTTAGCATTTCGTACAAATGTTAATTGGCTTAATTCCTAAATAATAAGAATTTCTAATTACCTCATGCTAATTAGGCTCCTCTTGTTGTTACCAATACTAGTTTTCATGCAATAACCTTGAAATTCTCTTTTGTTTCTTTCTTAATAACTATATTCATTTTGAAAACAAATGCCCGTGGACTATCAATTACATGAATTCATTCAATTTAACATTCAATTCAGTCCTTGATTTTGAATTGCATTTCTTGTTGATATTATTTGTTGAATTCAAAATTAAAGAGTTGCTCCCATTATTTTTGGTTAACAAGCCTCTTCTTTTGATTCCAAACATACTATTTGATACATTGATCATGAAGTATAACACATGTGGCTAAACAACCTAGTATATTAATTGATTCAAACAAGTATAAACACCAATAAAAATCCAAATCTATTTAAATCCATTGGCCAAAGGTGCCATTCATCATGGTTAGCAGTTCGTACAAATGTTAACTGGCTTAATTCCTAAATAATAAGAATTTCTAATTACCTCATGCTAATTAGGCTCGTCTTGTTGTTACCAAGACTAGTTTTCATGCAATAACCGTGAAATTAACTTTTTTTCTTTCTTAATAACTAAATTCATTTTGAAAAACATGCCCGTGGACTATCAATTACATGAATTCATTCAATTTAACATTCAATTCAGTCCTTGATTTTGAATTGCATTTCTTGTTGATATTATTTGTTGAATTAAAAATTAAAGAGTTGCTCCCATCATTTTTGGTTAACAAGCCTCTTCTTTTGATTCCAAACACACGGTTTGATACATTTATCATGAAATATAACACATGTGGCTAAACAACCTAGTATATTAATTGATTCAAACAAGTATAAACACCAATAAAAATCCAAATCTGTTTAAATCCATCGGCCAAAGGTGTCATTCATCATGGTTTGCATTTCGTACAAATGTTAACTGGTTTAATTCCTAAATAATGAGAATTTCTAATTACGTCATGTTAATTATTCTCCTCTTGTTGTTACGAGAACTATTTTTCATGCAATAACCTTGAAATTAAGATTTGTTTCTTTCTTAATAACTATATTCATTTTGAAAAAAATGCTCGTGGACCATCAATTACATGCATTCATTCAATTTAACAAACAATTCAGTCCTTGATTTTGAATTGCGTTTCTTATTGATATTATTTGTTGAATTCAAAATCAGAGAGTTTCTCCCATCATTTCTAGTTAGCAAGTTTCTTCTTTTGATTTGAAACACACTGTTTGACACATTGATCATGAAATATAACACATGTGGCTAAACAACCTAGTACATTAATTGTTTCAAATAAGTATAAACACTAATAAAAATCCAAATCTATTTAAATCCATCGGCCAATGATGCCATTCATCATGGTTTGCATTTCGTACAAATATTAACTGGTTTAATTCCTAAATAATGAGAATTTCTAATCACCTAATGTTAATTAGGCTCTTCTTGTTGTTACCAGGACTATTTTTCATGCAATAACCTTGAAATTAACTTTTGTTTCTTTCTTAATAACTATATTCATTTTGAAAAAAATGCCCGTGGACCATCAATTACATGAATTCATTCAATTTAACAAACAATTCAGTCCTTCATTTTGAATTGCATTTCTTATTGATATTATTTGTTGAATTCAAAATTAAAGAATTGCTCCTATCATTTTTGGTTAACAAGCCTGTTCTTTTGATTCCAAACACACTTTTTGATACATTGATCATCAAGTATAACACATGTGGCTAAACAACCTAGTATATTAATTGATTCAAACAAGGATAAACACCAATAAAAATCCAAATCTGTTTAAATCCATCGGCCAACTGTGTCATTTATCATGGTTTGCATTTCGCACAAAAGTTAACTGCTTTAATTCCTAAATAATGAGAATTTCTAATCACCTCATGTTAATTATTCTCCTCTTGTTGTTACCAGGACTATTTTTCATGCAATAACCTTAATATTAACATATGTTTCTTTCTTAATAACTATATTCATATTAAAAAAAATGCTCGTGGACCATCAATTACATGAATTCATTCAATTTAACAAACAATTCAGTCCTTGATTTTGAATTGCATTTCTTATTGATATTATTTGTTGAATTCAAAATCAGAGTGTTTCTCCCATCATTTCTAGTTAGCAAGTCTCCTATTTTGATTCCAAACACACTGTTTGACACATTGATCATGAAATATAACACATGTGGCTAAACAACCTAGTATATTAATTGATTCAAACAAGTATAAACACCAATAAAAATCCAAATCTATTTAAATCCATTGGCCAAAAGTGTCATTCATCATGATTAGCATTTCGTACAAATGTTAATTGGCTTAAATCCTAAATAATAAGAATTTCTAATTACCTCATGCTAATTAGGCTCCTCTTGTTGTTACCAAGACTAGTTTTCATGCAATAACCTTGAAATTCTCTTTTGTTTCTTTCTTAATAACTATATTCATTTTGAAAACAAATTCCCGTGGACTATCAATTACATGAATTCATTCAATTTAACATTCAATTCAGTCCTTGATTTTGAATTGCATTTCTTGTTGATATTATTTGTTGAATTCAAAATTAAAGAGTTGCTCCCATTATTTTTGGTTAACAAGCCTCTTCTTTTGATTCCAAACATACTATTTGATACATTGATCATGAAGTATAACATATGTGGCTAAACAACCTAGTATATTAATTGATTCAAACAAGTATAAACACCAATAAAAATCCAAATCTATTTAAATCCACAGGCAAATGGTGCCATTGATCAGGGTTTGCATTTCGGACAAATGTTAACTCGTTTAATTCCTAAATAATGACAATTTCTAATCACCTAATGTTAATTAGGCTCCTCTTGTTGTTACCAGAACTATTTTTCATGCAATAACTTTGAAATTAACTTTTATTTCTTTCTTAATAACTATATTCATTTTGAAAAAAATGCCCGTGGACCATCAATTACATGAATTCATTCAATTTAACAAACAATTCAGTCCTTGATTTTGAATTGCATTTCTTATTGATATTATTTGTTGAATTAAAAATCAGAGAGTTTCTCCCATCCTTTCTAGTCAGCAAGTTTCCTCTTTTGATTCCAAACACACTGTTTGATACATTTATCATGAAACATAACACATGTGGCTACACAACCTAGTATATTAATTGATTCAAACAAGTATAAACAAAAATAAAAATCCAAATCTATTTAAATCCACAGGCAAAAGGTTCCATTGATCAGGGTTTGCATTTCGGACAAATGTTAACTCGTTTAATTCCTAAATAATGAAAATTTCTAATCAACTCATGTTAATTATTCTCCTCTTGTTGTTACCAGGACTATTTTTCATGCAATAACCTTGAAATTAAGATTTGTTTCTTTCTTAATAACTATATTCATTTTGAAAAAAACTCCTGTGGACCATCAATTACATGAATTCATTCAATTTAACAAACAATTCAGTCCTTGATTTTGAATTGCATTTCTTATTGATATTATTTGTTGAATTCAAAATCAGAGAGTTTCTCCCATCATTTCTAGTTAGCAAGTTTCCTCTTTTGATTAAACACAATGTTTGATACTTTTATCATTGAGTTGCTCCCACAAGCCTCTTCTTTTGATTCCATACTATTTTTGATCATGAAATAAGTAAAACACATGTGGCTAAACAACCTAGTATATTAATTGATTCAAACAAGTATAAACACCAAAAAAAAATCCAAATCTATTTAAATCCATCGGCCAAAGGTGCCATTCATCATGGTTAGCATTTCGTACAAATGTTAACTGGCTTAATTCCTACATAATAACAATTTCTAATTACCTCATGCTAATTAGGCTCCTCTTGTTGTTACCAAGACTAGTTTTCATGCAATAACCTTGAAATTAAATTTTGTTTCTTTCTTAATAACTATATTCATTTTGAAAAAAATGCCCGTGGACTATCAATTACATGAATTCATTCAATTTAACATTCAATTCAGTCCTTGATTTTGAATTGCATTTCTTGTTGATATTATTTCTTGAATTCAAAATTAAAGAGTTGCTCCCATTATTTTTGGTTAACAAGCCTCTTCTTTTGATTCCAAACATACTATTTGATACATTGATCATGAAGTAAAACACATGTGGCTAAACAACCTAGTATATTAATTGATTCAAACAAGTATAAACACCAATAAAAATCCAAATCTATTTAAATCCATCGGCCAAAGGTGCCATTCATCATGGTTAGCATTTCGTACAAATGTTAACTGGCTTAATTCCTAAATAATAAGAATTTCTAATTACCTCATGCTAATTAGGCTCTTCTTGTTGTTACCAAGACTAGTTTTCATGCAATAACCGTGAAATTAACTTTTGTTTCTTTCTTAATAACTATATTCATTTTTTAAAAAATGCCCGTGGACTATCAATTACATGAATTCATTCAATTTAACATTCAATTCAGTCCTTGATATTGAATTTGCATTTCTTGTTGATATTATTTGTTGAATTAAAAATTAAAGAGTTGCTCTCATCATTTTTGGTTAACAAGCCTCTTCTTTTGATTCCAAACACACTGTTTGATACATTTATCATGAAATTTAACACATGTGGCTAAACAACCTAGTATATTAATTGATTCAAACAAGTATAAACACCAATAAAAATCCAAATCTGTTTAAATCCATTGGCCAAAGGTGTCATTCATCATGGTTTGCATTTCGTACAAATGTTAACTGGTTTAATTCCTAAATAATGAGAATTTCTAATCACCTCATGTTAATTATTCTCCTCTTGTTGTTACCATAACTATTTTTCATGCAATAACCTTGAAATTAAGATTTGTTTCTTTCTTAATAACTATATTCATTTTGAAAAAAATGCCCGTGGACCATCAATTACATGAATTCATTCAATTTAACAAACAATTCAGTCCTTGATTTTGAATTGCATTTCTTGTTGATATTATTTGTTGAATTCAAAATTAAAGAGTTGCTCCCATCATTTTTGGTTAACAAGCCTCTTCTTTTCATTCCAAACACACTTTTTGATACATTGATCATGAACTATAACACGTGAGGCTAAACAACCTAGTATATTAATTGAATCAAACAAGTATAAACACCAATAAAAATCCAAATATGTTTAAATCCATCGGCCAAAGGTGTCATTCATCATGGTTTGCATTTCGTACAAGAGTTAAATGGTTTAATTCCTAAATAATGAGAATTTCTAATCACCTCATGTTAATTATTCTCCTCTTGTTGTTACCAGGACTATTTTTCATGCAATAACCTTGAAATTAAGATTTGTTTCTTTCTTAATAACTATATTCATTTTGAAAAAAATGCCTGTGGACCATCAATTACATGAATTCATTCAATTTAACAAACAATTCAGTCCTTGATTTTGAATTGCATTTCTTATTGATATTATTTGTTGAATTCAAAATCAGAGAGTTTCTCCCATCATTTCTAGTTAGCAAGTCTCCTGTTTTGATTCCAAACACACTGTTTGACACATTGATCATGAAATATAACACATGTGGCTAAACAACCTAGTATATTAATTGATTCAAACAAGTATAAACACCAATAAAAATCCAAATCTATTTAAATCCATCGGCCAAAAGTGCCATTCATCATGATTAGCATTTCGTACAAATGTTAACTCGTTTAATTCCTAAATAATGACAATTTCTAATCACCTAATGTTAATTAGGCTCCTCTTGTTGTTACCAGAACTATTTTTCATGCAATAACTTTGAAATTAACTTTTATTTCTTTCTTAATAACTATATTCATTTTGAAAAAAATGCCCGTGGAACATCAATTACATGAATTCATTCAATTTAACAAACAATTCAGTCCTTGATTTTGAATTGCATTTCTTATTGATATTATTTGTTGAATTAAAAATCAGAGAGTTTCTCCCATCCTTTCTAGTTAGAGAGTTTCCTCTTTTGATTCCAAACACATTGTTTGATACATTTATCATGAAACATAACACATGTGGCTACACAACCTAGTATATTAATTGATTCAAACAAGTATAAACACCAATAAAAATCCAAATCTATTTAAATCCATAGGCAAAAGGTGCCATTGATCAAGGTTTGCATTTCGGACAAATGTTTACTCGTTTAATTCCTAAATAATGAAAATTTCTAATCACCTCATGTTAATTATTCTCCTCTTGTTGTTACCAGGACTATTTTTCATGCAATAACCTTGAAATTAAGATTTGTTTCTTTCTTAATAACTATATTCATTTTGAAAAAAATGCCTGTGGACCATCAATTACATGAATTCATTCAATTTAACAAACAATTCAGTCCTTGATTTTGAATTGCATTTCTTATTGATATTATTTGTTGAATTCAAAATCAGAGAGTTTCTCCCATCATTTCTAGTTAGCAAGTTTCCTCTTTTGATTCCAAACACACTGTTTGATACATTTATCATGAAATATAACACATGTGGCTAAACAACCTAGTATATTAATTGATTCAAACAAGTATAAACACCAAAAAAAAAAATCCAAATCTATTTAAATCCATCGGCCAAAGGTGCCATTCATCATGGTTAGCATTTCGTACAAATGTTAACTGGCTTAATTCCTACATAATAACAATTTCTAATTACCTCATGCTAATTAGGCTCCTCTTGTTGTTACCAAGACTAGTTTTCATGCAATAACCTTGAAATTAAATTTTGTTTCTTTCTTAATAACTATATTCATTTTTGAAAAAAAATGCCCGTGGACTATCAATTACATGAATTCATTCAATTTAACATTCAATTCAGTCCTTGATATTGAATTGCATTTCTTGTTGATATTATTTCTTGAATTCAAAATTAAAGAGTTGCTCCCATTATTTTTGGTTAACAAGCCTCTTCTTTTGATTCCAAACGTACTATTTGATACATTGATCATGAAGTAAAACACATGTGGCTAAACAACCTAGTATATTAATTGATTCAAACAAGTATAAACACCAATAAAAATCCAAATCTATTTAAATCCATCGGCCAAAGGTGCCATTCATCATGGTTAGCATTTCGTACAAATGTTAACTGGCTTAATTCCTAAATAATAAGAATTTTTCTAATTACCTCATGCTAATTAGGCTCTTCTTGTTGTTACCAAGACTAGTTTTCATGCAATAACCGTGAAATTAACTTTTGTTTCTTTCTTAATAACTATATTCATTTTTTAAAAAATGCCCGTGGACTATCAATTACATGAATTCATTCAATTTAACATTCAATTCAGTCCTTGATATTGAATTTGCATTTCTTGTTGATATTATTTGTTGAATTAAAAATTAAAGAGTTGCTCTCATCATTTTTGGTTAACAAGCCTCTTCTTTTGATTCCAAACACACTGTTTGATACATTTATCATGAAATTTAACACATGTGGCTAAACAACCTAGTATATTAATTGATTCAAACAAGTATAAACACCAATAAAAATCCAAATCTGTTTAAATCCATTGGCCAAAGGTGTCATTCATCATGGTTTGCATTTCGTACAAATGTTAACTGGTTTAATTCCTAAATAATGAGAATTTCTAATCATGTTAATTCATGTTAATTATTTCTCCTCTTGTTGTTACCAGGACTATTTTTCATGCAATAACCTTGAAATTAAGATTTGTTTCTTTCTTAATAACTATATTCATTTTGAAAAAAATGCCCGTGGACTATCAATTACATGAATTCATTCAATTTAACATTCAATTCAGTCCTTGATTTTGAATTGCATTTCTTGTTGATATTATTTGTTGAATTCAAAATTAAAGAGTTGCTCCCATTATTTTTTTGTTTAACAAGCCTCTTCTTTTGATTCCAAACATACTATTTGATACATTGATCATGAAGTATAACATATGTGGCTAAACAACCTAGTATATATTAATTGATTCAAACAAGTATAAACACCAATAAAAATCCAAATCTATTTAAATCCACAGGCAAAATGGTGCCATTGATCAGGGTTTGCATTTCGGACAAATGTTAACTCTCGTTTAATTCCTAAATAATGACAATTTCTAATCACCTAATGTTAATTACGCTCCTCTTGTTGTTACCAGACTACTATTTTTCATGCAATAACTTTGAAATTAACTTTTATTTCTTTCTTAATAACTATATATCATTTTGAAAAAAATGCCCGTGGACCATCAATTACATGAATTCATTCAAATTTAACAAACAATTCAGTCCTTGATTTTGAATTGCATTTCTTATTGATATTATTTGTTGAATTAAAAATCAGAGAGTTTCTCCCATCCTTTCTAGTTAGCAAGTTTCCACTTTTGATTCCAAACACACTGTTTGATACATTTATCATGAAACATAACACATGTGGCTACACAACCTAGTATATTAATTGATTCAAACAAGTATAAACACCAATAAAAATCCAAATCTATTTAAATCCATCAGCCAAAAGGTGCCATTGATCAACGTTTTTGCATTTCGGACAAATGTTTACTCGTTTAATTCCTAAATAATGAAAATTTCTAATCACCTCATGTTAATTATTCTCCTCTTGTTGTTACCAGGACTATTTTTCATGCAATAACCTTGAAATTAAGATTTGTTTCTTTCTTAATAACTATATTCATTTTGAAAAAAAAATGCCTGTGGACCATCAATTACATGAATTCATTCAATTTAACAAACAATTCAGTCCTTGATTTTGAATTGCATTTCTTATTGATATTATTTGTTGAATTCAAAATCAGAGAGTTTTGCTCCCATCATTTCTAGTTAGCAAAGTTTCCTCTTTTGATTCCAAACACACTGTTTGATACATTTATCATGAAATATAACACATGTGGCTAAACAACCTAGTATATTAATTGATTCAAACAAGTATAAACACCAAAAAAAAATCCAAATCTATTTAAATCCATCGGCCAAAGGTGCCATTCATCATGGTTAGCATTTCGTACAAATGTTAACTGGCTTAATTCCTACATAATAACAATTTCTAATTACCTCATGCTAATTAGGCTCCTCTTGTTGTTACCAAGACTAGTTTTCATGCAATAACCTTGAAATTAAATTTTGTTTCTTTCTTAATAACTATATTCATTTTGAAAAAAATGCCCGTGGACTATCAATTACATGAATTCATTCAATTTAACATTCAATTCAGTCCTTGATATTGAATTGCATTTCTTGTTGATATTATTTCTTGAATTCAAAATTAAAGAGTTGCTCCCATTATTTTTGGTTAACAAGCCTCTTCTTTTGATTCCAAACGTACTATTTGATACATTGATCATGAAGTAAAACACATGTGGCTAAACAACCTAGTATATTAATTGATTCAAACAAGTATAAACACCAATAAAAATCCAAATCTATTTAAAATCCATCGGCCAAAGGTGCCATTCATCATGGTTAGCATTTCGTACAAATGTTAACTGGCTTAATTCCTAAATAATAAGAATTTTAATTACCTCATGCTAATTAGGCTCTCTTCTTGTTGTTACCAAGACTAGTTTTTCATGCAATAACCGTGAAATTAACTTTTGTTTCTTTCTTAATAACTATATTCATTTTTTTTAAAAAAATGCCCGTGGACTATCAATTACATGAATTCATTCAATTTAACATTCAATTCAGTCCTTGATATTTTGAATTTGCATTTCTTGTTGATATTATTTGTTGAATTAAAAATTAAAGAGTTGCTCTCATCATTTTTGGTTAACAAGCCTCTTCTTTTGATTCCAAACACACTGTTTGATACATTTATCATGAAATTTAACACATGTGGCTAAACAACCTAGTATATTAATTGATTCAAACAAGTATAAACACCAATAAAAAAATCCAAATCTGTTTTAAATCCATTGGCCAAAGGTGTCATTCATCATGGTTTGCATTTCGTACAAATGTTAACTGGTTTAATTCCTAAATAATGAGAATTTCTAATCACCTCATGTTAATTATTCTCCTCTTGTTGTTACCAGGACTATTTTTCATGCAATAACCTTGAAATTAAGATTTGTTTCTTTCTTAATAACTATATTCATTTTGAAAAAAATTGCCGTGGACTATCAATTACATGAATTCATTCAATTTAACATTCAATTCAGTCCTTGATTTTTTGAATTGCATTTCTTGTTGATATTATTTGTTGAATTCAAAATTAAAGAGTTGCTCCCATTATTTTTGGTTAACAAGCCTCTTCTTTTGATTCCAAACATACTATTTGATACATTGATCATGAAGTATAACATATGTGGCTAAACAACCTAGTATATTAATTGATTCAAACAAGTATAAACACCAATAAAAATCCAAATCTATTTAAATCCACAGGCAAATGGTGCCATTGATCAGGGTTTGCATTTCAGACAAATGTTAACTCGTTTAATTCCTAAATAATGACAATTTCTAATCACCTAATGTTAATTAGGCTCCTCTTGTTGTTACCAGAACTATTTTTCGTGCAATAACTTTGAAATTAACTTTTATTTCTTTCTTAATAACTATATTCATTTTGAAAAAAATGCCCGTGGACCATCAATTACATGAATTCATTCAATTTAACAAACAATTCAGTCCTTGATTTTGAATTGCATTTCTTATTGATATTATTTGTTGAATTAAAAATCAGAGAGTTTCTCCCATCCTTTCTAGTTAGCAAGTTTCCTCTTTTGATTCCAAACACACTGTTTGATACATTTATCATGAAACATAACACATGTGGCTAACAACCTAGTATATTAATTGATTCAAACAAGTATAAACACACCAATAAAAATCCAAATCTATTTAAATCCACAAGCAAAAGGTTCCATTGATCAGGGTTTGCATTTCGGAAAATGTTAACTCGTTTAATTCCTAAATAATGAAAATTTCTAATCACCTCATGTTAATTATTCTCCTCTCTTGTTGTTACCAGGATACTATTTTTCATGCAATAACCTTAATATTAACATATGTTTCTTTCTTTCATGCAAAAAAATCCAAATCTATTTAAATCCATCGGCCAAAGGTGCCATTCATCATGGTTAGCATTTCGTGCAAATGTTAACTGGCTTAATTCCTACATAATAACAATTTCTAATTACCTCATGCTAATTAGGCTCCTCTTGTTGTTACCAAGACTAGTTTTCATGCAATAACCTTGAAATTAAATTTTTTTTCTTTCTCTTAAATAACTATATTCATTTTGAAAAAAAATGCCCGTGGACTATCAATTACATGAATTCATTCAATTTAACATTCAATTCAGTCCTTGATTTTTGAATTGCATTTCTTGTTGATATTATTTGTTGAATTCAAAATTAAAGAGTTGCTCCCATTATTTTTGGTTAACAAGCCTCTTCTTTTGATTCCAAACGTACTATTTGATACATTGATCATGAAGTATAACACATGTGGCTAAACAACCTAGTATATTAATTGATTCAAACAAGTATAAAAACACCAATAAAAATCCAAATCTATTTAAATCCATCGGCCAAAGGTGCCATTCATCATGGTTAGCATTTCGTACAAATGTTAACTGGTTTAATTCCTAAATAATAAGAATTTCTAATCACCTCATGTTAATTAGGCTCCTCTTTGTTGTTGTTACCAAGACTAGTTTTCATGCAATAACCGTGAAATTAACTTTTGTTTCTTTCTTTAATAACTATATTCATTTTTTGAAAAAAATGCCCGTGGACTATCAATTACATGAATTCATTCAATTTAACATTCAATTCAGTCCTTGATTTTGAATTTGCATTTCTTGTTGATATTATTTGTTGAATTCAAAATTAAAGAGTTGCTCCATCATCATTTTTGGTTAACAAGCCTCTTCTTTTGATTCCAAACACACTGTTTTTGATACATTTATCATGAAATTTAACACATGTGGGCTAAACAACCTAGTATATTAATTGATTCAAACAAGTATAAACACCAATAAAAAATCCAAATCTGTTTAAATCCATTGGCCAAAGGTGTCATTCATCATGGTTTGCATTTCGTACAAATGTTAACTGGTTTAATTCCTAAATAATGAGAATTTCTAATCACCTCATGTTAATTATTCTCCTCTTGTTGTTACCAGGACTATTTTTCATGCAATAACCTTGAAATTAAAGATTTGTTTCTTTCTTAATAACTATATTCATTTTGAAAAAAAAAATGCCCGTGGACCATCAATTACATGAATTCATTCAATTTAACATTCAATTTCAGTCCTTGATTTTGAATTGCATTTCTTGTTGATATTATTTGTTGAATTCAAAATTAAAGAGTTGCTCCCATCATTTTTTGGTTAACAAGCCTCTTCTTTTTGATTCCAAACACACTATTTGATACATTGATCATGAAGTATAACACATGTGGCTAAACAACCTAGTATATAAATTGATTCAAACAAGTATAAACACCAATAAAAATCCAAATCTATTTAAATCCATCGGCAAAAAGGTGCCATTGATCAGGGTTTGCATTTCGTACAAATGTTAACTGGTTTAATTCCTAAATAATGAGAATTTCTAATCACCTAATTAATTAATTAGGCTCCTCTTGTTGTTACCAGAACTATTTTTTCATGCAATAACTTTGAAATTAACTTTTGTTTCTTTCTTAATAACTATATTCATTTTGAAAAAAATGCCCGTGGACCATCAATTACATGAATTCATTCAATTTAACAAACAATTCAGTCCTTGATTTTGAATTGCATTTCTTATTGATATTATTTGTTGAATTCAAAATCAGAGAGAGTTTCTCCCATCCTTTTCTAGTTAGCAAGTTTCCTTCTTTTGATTCCAAACACACTGTTTGATACATTGATCATGAAAACATAACACATGTGGCTAAACAACCTAGTATATTAATTGATTCAAACAAGTATAAACACCAATAAAAATCCAAATCTAATTAAATCCACAAAAGCAAAAGGTTCCATTCTCAGGGTTTGCATTTCGGACAAATGTTAAACTCGTTTAATTCCTAAATAATGAAAATTTCTTAATCACCTCATGTTAATTATTCTCCTCTTGTTACTTACCAGGACTATTTTTAATGCAATAATTAATATTAACATATGTTTCTTTCTTTCATGCAAAAAAATCCAAATCTATTTAAATCCATCGGCCAAAGGTGCCATTCATCATGGTTAGCATTTCGTGCAAATGTTAACTGGCTTAATTCCTACATAATAACAATTTCTAATTACCTTATGCTAATTAGGCTCCTCTTGTTGTTACCAAGACTATTTTTCATGCAATAACCTTGAAATTAAATTTTGTTTCTTTCTTAATAACTATATTCATTTTGAAAAAAAATGCCCGTGGACCATCATCAATTACATGAATTCATTCAATTTAACATTCAATTCAGTCCTTGATTTTGAATTGCATTTCTTGTTGATATTATTTGTTGAATTCAAAATTAAAGAGTTGCTCCCATCATTTTTGGTTAACAAGCCTCTTCTTTTGATTCCAAACACACTATTTTGATACATTGATCATGAAGTATAACACATGTGGCTAAACAACCTAGTATATTAAATTGATTCAAACAAGTATAAACACCAATAATAAAAAATCCAAATCTATTTAAATCCATCGGCCAAAGGTGCCATTCATCATGGTTTGCATTTCGTACAAATGTTAACTGGTTTAATTCCTAAATAATGAGAATTTCTAATCACCTCATGTTAATTAGGCTCCTCTTGTTGTTACCAAGACTATTTTTCATGCAATAACCTTGAAATTAACTTTTGTTTTTTCTTTCTTAATAACTATATTCATTTTGAAAAAAAATGCCGTGTGGACCATCAATTACATGAATTCATTCAATTTAACATTCAATTCAGTCCTTGATTTTGAATTGCATTTCTTGTTGATATTATTTGTTGAATTCAAAATTAAAGAGTTGCTCCCATCATTTTTGGTTTAACAAGCCTCTTCTTTTGATTCCAAACACACTGTTTGATACATTGATCATGAAATATAACACATGTGGCTAAACAACCTAGTATATTAATTGATTCAAACAAGTATAAACAACAATAAAAATCCAAATCTATTTAAATCCATTGGCCAAAGGTGTCATTCATCATGGTTTGCATTTCGTACAAATGTTAACTGGTTTAATTCCTAAATAATGAGAATTTCTAATCACCTCATGTTTAATTATTCTCCTCTTGTTGTTACCAGGACTATTTTTCATGCAATAACCCTTGAAATTAACTTTTGTTTTCTTCTTAATAACTATATTCATTTTTTGAAAAAAAATGCCCGTGGACCATCAATTACATGAATTCATTCAATTTAACAAACAATTCAGTCCTTGATTTTGAATTGCATTTCTTATTGATATTATTTGTTGAATTCAAAAATTAAAGAGTTGCTCCCATTATTTTTTTTGGTTAACAAGCCTCTTCTTTTGATTCCAAACACACACTTTTTGATACATTGATCATGAAATATAACACATGTGGCTAAACAACCTAGTATATTAATTGATTCAAACAAGTATAAACACCAATAAAAATCCAAATCTATTTAAATCCATCGGCCAAATGGTGCCATTCATCAGGGTTTGCATTTCGTACAAATGTTAACTGGTTTAATTCCTAAAATAATGAGAATTTCTAATCACCTCATGTTAATTAGGCCTCCTCTTGTTGTTACCAGGACTATTTTTCATGCAATAACTTTGAAATTAACTTTTGTTTCTTTTCTTAATAACTATATTCATTTTGAAAAAAAATGCCCGTGGACCATCAATTACATGAATTCATTCAATTTAACAAACAATTCAGTCCTTGATTTTGAATTGCATTTCTTATTGATATTATTTGTTGAATTCAAAATTAGAGAGTTTGCTCCCATCATTTTTAGTTTAACAAGTTTCTTCTTTTGATTCCAAACACACTTTTGATACATTTATCATGAAACATAACACATGTGGCTACACAACCTAGTATATTAATTGATTCAAACAAGTATAAACACCAATAAAAATCCAAATCTATTTAAATCCACAAGCAAAAGGTTCCATTGATCAGGGTTTGCATTTCGGACAAATGTTAACTTTTAATTCCTAAATAATGAAAATTTCAATCACCTCATGTTAATTATTCTCCTCTTGTTGTTACCAGGGACTATTTTTCATGCAATAACCTTTAATATTAACATATGTTTCTTTCTTTCATGCAAAAAAAATTCTAAAATCCATCGGCCAAAGGTGCCATTCATCATGGTTAGCATTTCGTACAAATGTTAACTGGCTTAATTCCTACATAATAACAATTTCTAATTACCTCATGTTAATTAGGCTCCTCTTGTTGTTACCAAGACTATTTTTCATGCAATAACCTTGAAATTAAATTTTGTTTTTTTTCTTAATAACTATATTCATTTTGAAAAAAATGCCCGTGGACTATCAATTACATGAATTCATTCAATTTAACATTCAATTCAGTCCTTGATTTTGAATTGCATTTCTTGTTGATATTATTTGTTGAATTCAAAATTAAAGAGTTGCTCCCATCATTTTTTTGGTTAACAAGCCTCTTCTTTTGATTCCAAACACACTATTTGATACATTGATCATGAAATATAACACATGTGGCTAAACAACCTAGTATATTAATTGATTCAAAACAAGTATAAACACCAAATAAAAATCCAAATCTATTTAAATCCATCGGCCAAAGGTGCCATTCATCATGGTTTGCATTTCGTACAAATGTTAACTGGTTTAATTCCTAAATAATGAGAATTTCTAATCATACCTCATGTTAATTAGGCTCCTCTTGTTGTTACCAAGACTATTTTTCATGCAATAACCTTGAAATTAACTTTTGTTTCTTTCTTAATAACTATATTCATTTTTTAAAAAAAATGCCCGTGGGACCATCAATTACATGAATTCATTCAATTTAACATTCAATTCAGTCCTTGATTTTGAATTTGCATTTCTTGTTGATATTATTTGTTGAATTCAAAAATTAAAGAGTTGCTCTCCATCATTTTTTGTTAACAAGCCTCTTCTTTTGATTCCAAACACACTGTTTGATACATTTATCATGAAATATAACACATGTGGCTAAACAAACTAGTATATTAATTGATTCAAACAAGTATATAAACACCAATAAAAATCCAAATCTATTTAAATCCATTGGCCAAAAGGTGTCCATTCATCATGGTTTGCATTTCGTACAAATGTTAAACTGGTTTAATTCCTAAATAATGAGAATTTCTAATCACCTCATGTTAATTATTCTCCTCTTGTTGTTACCAGGACTATTTTTCATGCAATAACCTTGAAATTAACTTTGTTTCTTTCTTAATAACTATATTCATTTTGAAAAAAAAATGCCCGTGGACTATCAATTACATGAATTCATTCAATTTAACATTCAATTCAGTCCTTGATTTTGAATTGCATTTCTTGTTTGATATTATTTGTTGAATTCAAAATTAAAGAGTTGCTCCCATTATTTTTGGTTTAACAAGCCTCTTCTTTTGATTCCAAACACACTTTTTGATACATTGATCATGAAATATAACACATGTGGCTAAACAACCTAATATATTAATTGATTCAAACAAGTATAAACACCAATAAAAATCCAAATCTATTTAAATCCACAGGCAAAAAGGTGCCATTCATCAGGGTTTGCATTTCGTACAAATGTTAAACTGGTTTAATTCCTAAATAATGACAATTTCTAATCACCTAATGTTAATTAGGCTCCTCTTGTTGTTACCAGGACTATTTTTCATGCAATAACCTTGAAATTAACTTTATTTTCTTTCTTAATAACTATATTCATTTTGAAAAAAAATGCCCGTGGACCATCAATTACATGAATTCATTCAATTTAACAAACAATTCAGTCCTTGATTTTGAATTGCATTTCTTATTGATATTATTTGTTGAATTTCAAAAATCAGAGAGAGTTGCTCCCATCATTTCTAGTTAGCAAGTTTCCTCTTTCTTTTGATTCCAAACACACTGTTTGATACATTTATCATGAAATATAAACACATGTGGCTAAACAACCTAGTATATTAATTGATTCAAAACAAGTATATAAACACCAATAAAAATCCAAATCTATTTAAATCCACAGGCAAAAGGTGCCATTGATCAGGGTTTTGCATTTCGTACAAATGTTAACTGGTTTAATTCCTAAATAATGAGAATTTCTAATCACCTCATGTTAATTAGGCTCTTCTTGTTGTTACCAGGACTATTTTTTTTCATGCAATAACCTTGAAATTAACTTTTGTTTCTTTCTTAATAACTATATTCATTTTGAAAAAAAAATGCCCGTGGACCATCAATTACATGAATTCATTCAATTTAACAAACAATTCAGTCCTTGATTTTGAATTGCATTTCTTATTGATATTATTTGTTGAATTCAAAATTAAGAGAGTTTCTCTCCCATCATTTCTAGTTAACAAGCCTCTCCTCTTTTGATTCCAAACACACACTGTTTGATACATTGATCATGAAATATAACACATGTGGCTAAACAACCTAGTATATTAATTGATTCAAACAAGTATAAACACCACCATAAAAATCCAAATCTATTTAAATCCATCGGCCAAAGGTGTCATTCATCATGGTTTGCATTTCGTACAAATGTTAACTGGTTTAATTCCTAAATAATGAGAATTTCTAATCACGTCATGTTAATTATTCTCCTCTTGTTGTTACCAGGACTATTTTTCATGCAATAACCTTGAAATTAACATTTTGTTTCTTTCTCTAATAATAACTATATTCATTTTGAAAAAAATGCTCGTGGACCATCAATTACATGAATTCATTCAATTTAACAAACAATTCAGTCCTTGATTTTGAATTGCATTTCTTATTGATATTATTTGTTGAATTCAAAATCAGAGAGTTTCTCTCCCATCATTTCTAGTTAGCAAGTTTCCTCTTTTGATTTGAAACACACTTTTTTGACACATTGATCATGAAATATAACACATGTGGCTAAACAACCTAGTATATTAATTGATTCAAACAAGTATAAACACCAATAAAAATCCAAATCTATTTAAATCCATCGGCCAATGGTGCCATTCATCATGGTTTTTTGCATTTCGTACAAATATTAACTGGTTTTTAATTCCTAAATAATGAGAATTTCTAATCACCTAATGTTAATTAGGCTCTCCTCTTGTTGTTACCAGGACTATTTTTCATGCAATAACCTTGAAATTAACTTTTGTTTCTTTCTTAATAACTATATTCATTTTGAAAAAAATGCCCGTGGACCATCAATTACATGAATTCATTCAATTTAACAAACAATTCAGTCCTTGATTTTGAATTGCATTTCTTATTGATATTATTTGTTGAATTCAAAATTAAAGAGTTGCTCCCCATCATTTTTGGTTAACAAGCCTCTTCTTTTGATTCCAAACACACTTTTTGATACATTGATCATGAAGTATAACACATGTGGCTAAACAACCTAGTATATTAATTGATTCAAACAAGTATAAAACACCAATAAAAATCCAAATCTGTTTAAATCCATCGGCCAAAGGTGTGTCATTCATCATGGTTTGCATTTCGTACAAAAAGTTAACTGGTTTAATTCCTAAATAATGAGAATTTCTAATCACCTCATGTTAATTATTCTCCTCTTGTTGTTACCAGGACTATTTTTCATGCAATAACCTTAAAATTAACATTTGTTTCTTTCTTAATAACTATATTCATTTTGAAAAAAATGCCCGTGGACCATCAATTACATGAATTCATTCAATTTAACAAACAATTCAGTCCTTGATTTTGAATTGCATTTCTTATTGATATTATTTTGTTGAATTCAAAATCAGAGAGTTTCTCCCATCATTTTTATAGTTAGCAAGTCTCTTCTTTTGATTCCAAACACACTGTTTGATACATTGATCATGAAATATAACACATGTGGCTAAACAACCTAGTATATTAATTGATTCAAACAAGTATAAACACCAATAAAAATCCAAATCTATTTAAATCCATCGGCCAAAAGGTGTCATTCATCATGGTTTGCATTTCGTACAAATGTTAATTGGCTTAAATCCTAAATAATAAGAATTTCTAATTACCTCATGCTAATTAGGCTCCTCTTGTTGTTGTTACCAAGACTATTTTTCATGCAATAACCTTGAAATTAACTTTTGTTTCTTTCTTAATAACTATATTCATTTTGAAAAAAAATGCCCGTGGACTATCAATTACATGAATTCATTCAATTTAACATTCAATTCAGTCCTTGATTTTGAATTGCATTTCTTGTTGATATATTATTTGTTGAATTCAAAATTAAAGAGTTGCTCCCATTATTTTTGGTTAACAAGCCTCTTCTTTTGATTCCAAACATACTATTTGATACATTGATCATGAAGTATAACATATGTGGCTAAACAACCTAGTATATTAATTGATTCAAACAAGTATAAACACCAATAAAAATCCAAATCTATTTAAATCCATCGGCAAATGGTGCCATTGATCAGGGTTTGCATTTCAGTACAAATGTTAACTCGTTTTAATTCCTAAATAATGACAATTTCTAATCACCTAATGTTAATTAGGCTCCTCTTGTTGTTACCAGAACTATTTTTCGTGCAATAACTTTGAAATTAACTTTTATTTCTTTCTTAATAACTATATTCATTTTGAAAAAAATGCCCGTGGACCATCAATTACATGAATTCATTCAATTTAACAAACAATTCAGTCCTTGATTTTGAATTGCATTTCTTATTGATATTATTTGTTGAATTAAAAATCAGAGAGTTTCTCCCATCCTTTCTAGTTAGCAAGTTTCCTCTTTTGATTCCAAACACACTGTTTGATACATTTATCATGAAACATAACACATGTGGCTACACAACCTAGTATATTAATTGATTCAAACAAGTATAAACACCAATAAAAATCCAAATCTATTTAAATCCACAGGCAAAAGGTTCCATTGATCAGGGTTTGCATTTCGGACAAATGTTAACTCGTTTAATTCCTAAATAATGAAAATTTCTAATCACCTCATGTTAATTATTCTCCTCTTGTTGTTACCAGGACTATTTTTCATGCAATAACCTTAATATTAACATATGTTTCTTTCTTTCATGCAAAAAAATCCAAATCTATTTAAATCCATCGGCCAAAGGTGCCATTCATCATGGTTAGCATTTCGTGCAAATGTTAACTGGCTTAATTCCTACATAATAACAATTTCTAATTACCTCATGCTAATTAGGCTCCTCTTGTTGTTACCAAGACTATTTTTTCATGCAATAACCTTGAAATTAAATTTTGTTTCTTTCTTAATAACTATATTCATTTTGAAAAAAATGCCCGTGGACTATCAATTACATGAATTCATTCAATTTAACATTCAATTCAGTCCTTGATATTGAATTGCATTTCTTGTTGATATTATTTCTTGAATTCAAAATTAAAGAGTTGCTCCCATTATTTTTGGTTAACAAGCCT
Source organism: Ceriops zippeliana (assembly GCA_037897445.1). Classification (NCBI taxonomy): domain Eukaryota; kingdom Viridiplantae; phylum Streptophyta; class Magnoliopsida; order Malpighiales; family Rhizophoraceae; genus Ceriops; species Ceriops zippeliana. The sequence continues at coordinate 46,195 of JBAPLH010000992.1, read as the reverse complement.
CTTCTTTTGATTCCAAACACACTATTTGATACATTGATCATGAAGTATAAACACATGTGGCTAAACAACCTAGTATATTAATTGATTCAAACAAGTATAAACACACCAATAAAAATCCAAATCTATTTAAATCCATCGGCCAAAGGTGCCATTCATCATGGTTAGCATTTCGTACAAATGTTAACTGGTTTAATTCCTAAATAATAAGAATTTCTAATCACCTCATGCTAATTAGGCTCCTTCTTGTTGTTACCAAGACTACTATTTTTCATGCAATAACCGTGAAATTAACTTTTGTTTCTTTCTTAATAAACTATATTCATTTTTTTAAAAAAATGCCCGTGGACTATCAATTACATGAATTCATTCAATTTAACATTCAATTCAGTCCTTGATTTTGAATTGCATTTCTTGTTGATATTATTTGTTTGAATTCAAAATTAAAGAGTTGCTCTCATCATTTTTGGTTAACAAGCCTCTTCTTTTGATTCCAAACACACTGTTTTGATACATTTATCATGAAATATAACACATGTGGCTAAACAACCTAGTATATTAATTGATTCAAACAAGTATAAACACCAATAAAAATCCAAATCTATTTAAATCCACAGGCAAAAGGTGCCATTGATCAGGGTTTGCATTTCGTACAAATGTTAACTAGTTTAATTCCTAAATAATGAGAATTTCTAATCACCTCATGTTAATTATTCTCCTCTTGTTGTTACCAGGACTATTTTTCATGCAATAACCTTAATATTAACATATGTTTCTTTCTTTCATGCAAAAAAATCCAAATCTATTTAAATCCATCGGCCAAAGGTGCCATTCATCATGGTTAGCATTTCGTACAAATGTTAACTGGCTTAATTCCTACATAATAACAATTTCTACTTACCTCATGCTAATTAGGCTCCTCTTGTTGTTACCAAGACTAGTTTTCATGCAATAACCTTGAAATTAAATTTTTTTTCTTTCTTAATAACTATATTCATTTTGAAAAAAATGCCCGTGGACTATCAATTACATGAATTCATTCAATTTAACATTCAATTCAGTCCTTGATTTTGAATTGCATTTCTTGTTGATATTATTTGTTGAATTCAAAATTAAAGAGTTGCTCCCATTATTTTTGGTTAATAAGCCTCTTCTTTTGATTCCAAACATACTTTTTGATACATTGATCATGAAATATAACACATGTGGCTAAACAACCTAGTATATTAATTGATTCAAACAAGTATAAACACCAATAAAAATCCAAATCTATTTAAATCCACAAGCAAAAGGTTCCATTGATCAGGGTTTGCATTTCGGACAAATGTTAACTCGTTTAATTCCTAAATAATGAAAATTTCTAATCACCTCATGTTAATTATTCTCCTCTTGTTGTTACCAGGACTATTTTTCATGCAATAACCTTAATATTAACATATGTTTCTTTCTTTCATGCAAAATCCAAATCTATTTAAATCCATCGGCCAAAGGTGCCATTCATCATGGTTAGCATTTCGTACAAATGTTAACTGGCTTAATTCCTACATAATAACAATTTCTAATTACCTCATGCTAATTAGGCTCCTCTTGTTGTTACCAAGACTAGTTTTCATGCAATAACCTTGAAATTAAATTTTTTTTCTTTCTTAATAACTATATTCATTTTGAAAAAAATGCCCGTGGACTATCAATTACATGAATTCATTCAATTTAACATTCAATTCAGTCCTTGATTTTGAATTGCATTTCTTGTTGATATTATTTGTGAATTCAAAATTAAAGAGTTGCTCCCATTATTTTTGGTTAACAAGCCTCTTCTTTTGATTCCAAACACACTATTTGATACATTGATCATGAAATAAAACACATGTGGCTAAACAACCTAGTATATTAATTGATTCAAACAAGTATAAACACCAATAAAAATCCAAATCTATTTTTAATCCCATCGGCCAAAGGGTGCCATTCATCATGGTTTGCATTTCGTACAAATGTTAACTGGCTTTAATTCCTAAATAATAAGAATTTCTAATCACCTCATGTTAATTAGGCTCTTCTTGTTGTTACCAGGACTATTTTTCATGCAATAACCGTGAAATTAACTTTTGTTTCTTTCTTAATAACTATATTCATTTTTTAAAAAATGCCCGTGGACTATCAATTACATGAATTCATTCAATTTAACATTCAATTCAGTCCTTGATTTTGAATTTGCATTTCTTGTTGATATTATTTGTTGAATTAAAAAATTAAAGAGTTGCTCTCCCATCATTTTTGGTTAACAAGCCTCTTCTTTTGATTCCAAAACACACTGTTTGATACATTTATCATGAAATTTAACACACATGTGGCTAAACAACCTAGTATATTAATTGATTCAAACAAGTATAAAACACCAATAAAAATCCAAATCTATTTAAAATCCATTGGCCAAAGGTGTCCATTCATCATGGTTTGCATTTCGTACAAATGTTAACTGGTTTAATTCCTAAATAATGAGAATTTCTAATCACCTCATGTTAATTATTCTCCTCTTGTTGTTACCAGGACTATTTTTTTCATGCAATAACCTTGAAATTAAGATTTGTTTTTCTTTCTTAATAACTATATTCATTTTGAAAAAAAATGCCCGTGGACTATCAATTACATGAATTCATTCAATTTAACATTCAATTCAGTCCTTGATTTTGAATTGCATTTCTTGTTTGATATTATTTGTTGAATTCAAAATTAAAGAGTTGCTCCCATTATTTTTTGGTTAACAAGCCTCTTCTTTTGATTCCAAACACACTATTTGATACATTGATCATGAAGTATAACATATGTGGCTAAACAACCTAGTATATTAATTGATTCAAACAAGTATAAACACCAATAAAAATCCAAATCTATTTAAATCCATCAGGCAAATGGTGCCATTGATCAGGGTTTGCATTTCGTACAAATGTTAACTCGTTTAATTCCTAAATAATGACAATTTCTAATCACCTAATGTTAATTAGGCTCCTCTCTTGTTGTTACCAGAACTATTTTTCATGCAATAACTTTGAAAAATTAACTTTTATTTCTTTCTTAATAACTATATTCATTTTGAAAAAAATGCCCCGTGGACCATCAATTACATGAATTCATTCAATTTAACAAACAATTCAGTCCTTGATTTTGAATTGCATTTCTTATTGATATTATTTGTTGAATTAAAAATCAGAGAGTTTCTCCCATCCTTTCTAGTTAGCAAGTTTCCACTTTTGATTCCAAACACACTGTTTGATACATTTATCATGAAACATAACACATGTGGCTACACAACCTAGTATATTAATTGATTCAAACAAGTATAAACACCAATAAAAATCCAAATCTATTTAAATCCACAGGCAAAAGGTGCCATTGATCAACGTTTGCATTTCGGACAAATGTTTACTCGTTTAATTCCTAAATAATGAAAATTTCTAATCACCTCATGTTAATTATTCTCCTCTTGTTGTTACCAGGACTATTTTTCATGCAATAACCTTGAAATTAAGATTTGTTTCTTTCTTAATAACTATATTCATTTTGAAAAAAATGCCTGTGGACCATCAATTACATGAATTCATTCAATTTAACAAACAATTCAGTCCTTGATTTTGAATTGCATTTCTTATTGATATTATTTGTTGAATTCAAAATCAGAGAGTTTCTCCCATCATTTCTAGTTAGCAAGTTTCCTCTTTTGATTCCAAACACACTGTTTGATACATTTATCATGAAATATAACACATGTGGCTAAACAACCTAGTATATTAATTGATTCAAACAAGTATAAACACCAAAAAAAAATCCAAATCTATTTAAATCCATCGGCCAAAGGTGCCATTCATCATGGTTAGCATTTCGTACAAATGTTAACTGGCTTAATTCCTACATAATAACAATTTCTAATTACCTCATGCTAATTAGGCTCCTCTTGTTGTTACCAAGACTAGTTTTCATGCAATAACCTTGAAATTAAATTTTTTTTTCTTTTAATATAACTATATTCATTTTGAAAAAAATGCCCGTGGACTATCAATTACATGAATTCATTCAATTTAACATTCAATTCAGTCCTTGATTTTGAATTGCATTTCTTGTTGATATTATTTCTTGAATTCAAAATTAAAGAGTTGCTCCCATTATTTTTGGTTAACAAGCCTCTTCTTTTGATTCCAAACGTACTATTTGATACATTGATCATGAAGTAAAACACATGTGGCTAAACAACCTAGTATATTAATTGATTCAAACAAGTATAAACACCAATAAAAATCCAAATCTATTTAAATCCATCGGCCAAAGGTGCCATTCATCATGGTTAGCATTTCGTACAAATGTTAACTGGCTTAATTCCTAAATAATAAGAATTTCTAATTACCTCATGCTAATTAGGCTCTTCTTGTTGTTACCAAGACTAGTTTTCATGCAATAACCGTGAAATTAACTTTTGTTTCTTTTTTAATAACTATATTCATTTTTTAAAAAATGCCCGTGGACTATCAATTACATGAATTCATTCAATTTAACATTCAATTCAGTCCTTGATATTGAATTTGCATTTCTTGTTGATATTATTTGTTGAATTAAAAATTAAAGAGTTGCTCTCATCATTTTTGGTTAACAAGCCTCTTCTTTTGATTCCAAACACACTGTTTGATACATTTATCATGAAATTTAACACATGTGGCTAAACAACCTAGTATATTAATTGATTCAAACAAGTATAAACACCAATAAAAAAAATCAAATCTGTTTAAATCCATTGGCCAAAGGTGTCATTCATCATCATGGTTTGCATTTCGTACAAAATGTTAACTGGTTTAATTCCTAAATAATGAGAATTTCTAATCACCTCATGTTATTTATTCTCCTCTTGTTGTTACCAGGACTATTTTTCATGCAATAACCTTGAAATTAAGATTTGTTTCTTTCTTAATAACTATATTCATTTTGAAAAAAATGCCCGTGGACTATCAATTACATGAATTCATTCAATTTAACATTCAATTCAGTCCTTGATTTTGAATTGCATTTCTTGTTGATATTATTTGTTGAATTCAAAATTAAAGAGTTGCTCCCATTATTTTTGGTTAACAAGCCTCTTCTTTTGATTCCAAACATACTATTTGATACATTGATCATGAAGTATAACATATGTGGCTAAACAACCTAATATATTAATTGATTCAAACAAGTATAAACACCAATAAAAATCCAAATCTATTTAAATCCACAGGCAAATGGTGTCATTGATCAGGGTTTGCATTTCGGACAAATGTTAACTCGTTTAATTCCTAAATAATGACAATTTCTAATCACCTAATGTTAATTAGGCTCCTCTTGTTGTTACCAGAACTATTTTTCATGCAATAACTTTGAAATTAACTTTTATTTCTTTCTTAATAACTATATTCATTTTGAAAAAAATGCCCATGGAACATCAATTACATGAATTCATTCAATTTAACAAACAATTCAGTCCTTGATTTTGAATTGCATTTCTTATTGATATTATTTGTTGAATTAAAAATCAGAGAGTTTCTCCCATCCTTTCTAGTTAGCAAGTTTCCTCTTTTGATTCCAAACACACTGTTTGATACATTTATCATGAAACATAACACATGTGGCTACACAACCTAGTATATTAATTGATTCAAACAAGTATAAACACCAATAAAAATCCAAATCTATTTAAATCCACAGGCAAATGGTGCCATTCATCATGGTTTGCATTTCGTACAAATATTAACTGGTTTAATTCCTAAATAATGAGAATTTCTAATCACCTAATGTTAATTAGGCTCTTCTTGTTGTTACCAGGACTATTTTTCATGCAATAACCTTGAAATTAACTTTTGTTTCTTTCTTAATAACTATATTCATTTTGAAAAAAATGCCCGTGGACCATCAATTACATGAATTCATTCAATTTAATAAACAATTCAGTCCTTGATTTTGAATTGCATTTCTAATTGATATTATTTGTTGAATTAAAAATCAGAGAGTTTCTCCCATCCTTTCTAGTTAGCAAGTTTCCTCTTTTGATTCCAAACACACTGTTTGATACATTTATCATGAAACATAACACATGTGGCTACACAACCTAGTATATTAATTGATTCAAACAAGTATAAACACCAATAAAAATCCAAATCTATTTAAATCCATAGGCAAATGGTGCCATTGATCAGGGTTTGCATTTCGGGCAAATGTTAACTCGTTTAATTCCTAAATAATGAGAATTTCTAATCACCTAATGTTAATTAGGCTCTTCTTGTTGTTACCAGGACTATTTTTCATGCAATAACCTTGAAATTAAGATTTGTTTCTTTCTTAATAACTATATTCATTTTGAAAAAAATGCTCGTGGACCATCAATTACATGCATTCATTCAATTTAACAAACAATTCAGTCCTTGATTTTGAATTGCATTTCTTATTGATATTATTTGTTGAATTCAAAATCAGAGAGTTTCTCCCATCATTTCTAGTTAGCAAGTTTCCTCTTTTGATTTGAAACACACTGTTTGACACATTGATCATGAAATATAACACATGTGGCTAAACAACCTAGTACATTAATTGATTCAAACAAGTATAAACACTAATAAAAATCCAATTCTATTTAAATCCATCGGCCAATGGTGCCATTCATCATGGTTTGCATTTCGTACAAATATTAACTGGTTTAATTCCTAAATAATGAGAATTTCTAATCACCTAATGTTAATTAGGCTCTTCTTGTTGTTACCAGGACTATTTTTCATGCAATAACCTTGAAATTAACTTTTGTTTCTTTCTTAATAACTATATTCATTTTGAAAAAAATGCCCGTGGACCATCAATTACATGAATTCATTCAATTTAACAAACAATTCAGTCCTTGATTTTGAATTGCATTTCTTATTGATATTATTTGTTAAATTCAAAATCAAAGAGTTTCTCCCATCATTTCTAGTTAGCAAGTTTCCTCTTTTGATTCCAAACACACTTTTTGATACATTGATCATCAAGTATAACACATGTGGCTAAACAACCTAGTATATTAATTGATTCAAACAAGGATAAACACCAATAAAAATCCAAATCTGTTTAAATCCATCGGCCAACTGTGTCATTTATCATGGTTTGCATTTCGCAAAAAAGTTAACTGCTTTAATTCCTAAATAATGAGAATTTCTTATCACCTCATGTTAATTATTATCCTCTTGTTGTTACCAGGACTATTTTTCATGCAATAACCTTGATATTAACATATGTTTCTTTCTTAATAACTATATTCATATTAAAAAAAATGCTCGTGGACCATCAATTACATGAATTCATTCAATTTAACAAACAATTCAGTCCTTGATTTTGAATTGCATTTCTTATTGATATTATTTGTTGAATTCAAAATTAGAGAGTTTCTCCCATCATTTATAGTTAGCAAGTCTCCTGTTTTGATTCCAAACACACTGTTTGACACATTGATCATGAAATATAACACATGTGGGCTAAACAACCTAGTATATTAATTGATTCAAACAAGTATAAAACACCAATAAAAATCCAAATCTATTTAAATCCATCGGCCAAAGGTGCCATTCATCATGATTAGCATTTCGTACAAATGTTAATTGGCTTAATTCCTAAATAATAAGAATTTCTAATTACCTCATGCTAATTAGGCTCCTCTTGTTGTTACCAAGACTAGTTTTCATGCAATAACCTTGAAATTAACTTTTGTTTCTTTCTTAATAACTATATTTATTTTGAAAAAAATGCCCGTGGACTATCAATTACATGAATTCATTCAATTCAGTCCTTGATTTTGAATTGCATTTCTTGTTGATATTATTTCTTGAATTCAAAATTAAAGAGTTGCTCCCATTATTTTTGGTTAACAAGCCTCTTCTTTTGATTCCAAACATACTATTTGATACATTGATCATGAAGTAAAACACATGTGGCTAAACAACCTAGTATATTAATTGATTCAAACAAGTATAAACACCAATAAAAATCCAAATCTATTTAAATCCATCGGCCAAAGGTGCCATTCATCATGGTTAGCATTTCGTACAAATGTTAACAGGCTTAATTCCTAAATAATAAGAATTTCTAATTACCTCATGCTAATTAGGCTCTTCTTGTTGTTACCAAGACTAGTTTTCATGCAATAACCGTGAAATTAACTTTTGTTTCTTTCTTCATAACTATATTCATTTTTAAAAAAAATGCCCGTGGACTATCAATTACATGAATTCATTCAATTTAACATTCAATTCAGTCCTTGATATTGAATTTGCATTTCTTGTTGATATTATTTGTTGAATTAAAAATTAAAGAGTTGCTCTCATCATTTTTGGTTAACAAGCCTCTTCTTTTGATTCCAAACACACTGTTTGATACATTTATCATGAAATTTAACACATGTGGCTAAACAAACTAGTATATTAATTGATTCAAACAAGTATAAACACCAATAAAAATCCAAATCTGTTTAAATCCATTGGCCAAAGGTGTCATTCATCATGGTTTGCATTTCGTACAAATGTTAACTGGTTTAATTCCTAAATAATGAGAATTTCTAATCACCTCATGTTAATTATTCTCCTCTTGTTGTTACCAGGACTATTTTTCATGCAATAACCTTGAAATTCAGATTTGTTTCTTTCTTAATAACTATATTCATTTTGAAATAAATGCCCGTGGACCATCAATTACATGAATTCATTCAATTTAACAAACAATTCAGTCCTTGATTTTGAATTGCATTTCTTGTTGATATTATTTGTTGAATTCAAAAATTAAAGAGTTGCTCCCATCATTTTTGGTTAACAAGCCCCTTCTTTTCATTCCAAACACACTTTTTGATACATTGATCATGAACTATAACACGTGAGGCTAAACAACCTAGTATATTAATTGAATCAAACAAGTATTAACACCAATAAAAATCCAAATATGTTTAAATCCAACAGCCAAAGGTGTCATTCATCATGGTTTGCATTTCGTACAAAAGTTAACTGGTTTAATTCCTAAATAATGAGAATTTCTAATCACCTCATGTTAATTATTCTCCTCTTGTAGTTACCAGGACCATTTTTCATGCAATAACCTTGAAATTAAGATTTGTTTCTTTCTTAATAACTATATTTATTTTGAAAAAAATGCTCGTGGACCATCAATTACATGCATTCATTCAATTTAACAAACAATTCAGTCCTTGATTTTGAATTGCATTTCTTATTGATATTATTTGTTGAATTCAAAATCAGAGAGTTTCTCCCATCATTTCTAGTTAGCAAGTTTCCTCTTTTGATTTGAAACACACTGTTTGACACATTGATCATGAAATATAACACATGTGGCTAAACAACCTAGTACATTAATTGATTAAAACAAGTATAAACACTAATAAAAATCCAAATCTATTTAAATCCATCGGCCAATGGTGCCATTCATCATGGTTTGCATTTCGTACAAATATTAACTGGTTTAATTCCTAAATAATGAGAATTTCTAATCACCTAATGTTAATTAGGCTCCTCTTGTTGTTACCAGGACTATTTTTCATGCAATAACCTTGAAATTAACTTTTGTTTCTTTCTTAATAACTATATTCATTTTGAAAAAAATGCCCGTGGACCATCAATTACATGAATTCATTCAATTTAACAAACAATTCAGTCCTTGATTTTGAATTGCATTTCTTATTGATATTATTTATTGAATTCAAAATCAGAGAGTTTCTCCCATCATTTCTAGTTAGCAAGTTTCCTCTTTTGATTCCAAACACACTTTTTGATACATTGATCATCAAGTATAACACATGTGGCTAAACAACCTAGTATATTAATTGATTCAAACAAGGATAAACACCAATAAAAATCCAAATCTGTTTAAATCCATCGGCCAACTGTGTCATTTATCATGGTTTGCATTTCGCACAAAAGTTAACTGCTTTAATTCCTAAATAATGAGAATTTCTAATCACCTCATGTTAATTATTCTCCTCTTGTTGTTACCAGGACTATTTTTCATGCAATAACCTTGATATTAACATATGTTTCTTTCTTAATAACTATATTCATATTAAAAAAAATGCTCGTGGACCGTCAATTACATGAATTCATTCAATTTAACAAACAATTCAGTCCTTGATTTTGAATTGCATTTCTTATTGATATTATTTGTTGAATTCAAAATCAGAGAGTTTCTCCCATCATTTATAGTTAGCAAGTCTCCTGTTTTGATTCCAAACACACTGTTTGACACATTGATCATGAAATATAACACATGTGGCTAAACAACCTAGTATATTAATTGATTCAAACAAGTATAAACACCAATAAAAATCCAAATCTATTTAAATCCATCGGCCAAAGGTGCCATTCATCATGATTAGCATTTCGTACAAATGTTAATTGACTTAATTCCTAAATAATAAGAATCTCTAATTACCTCATGCTAATTAGGCTCCTCTTGTTGTTACCAAGACTAGTTTTCATGCAATAACCTTGAAATTCTCTTTTGTTTCTTTCTTAATAACTATATTCATTTTGAAAACAAATGCCCGTGGACTATCAATTACATGAATTCACTCAATTTAACATTCAATTCAGTCCTTGATTTTGAATTGCATTTCTTGTTGATATTATTTGTTGAATTCAAAATTAAAGAGTTGCTCCCATTATTTTTGGTTAACAAGCCTCTTCTTTTGATTTCAAACATACTATTTGATACATTGATCATGAAGTATAACATATGTGGCTAAACAACCTAGTATATTAATTGATTCAAACAAGTATAAACACCAATAAAAATCCAAATCTATTTAAATCCACAGGCAAATGGTGCCATTGATCAGGGTTTGCATTTCGGACAAATGTTAACTCGTTTAATTCCTAAATAATGACAATTTCTAATCACCTAATGTTAATTACGCTCCTCTTGTTGTTACCAGAACTATTTTTCATGCAATAACTTTGAAATTAACTTTTATTTCTTTCTTAATAACTATATTCATTTTTGAAAAAAAAATGCCCTGTGGACCATCAATTACATGAATTCATTCAATTTAAACAAACAATTCAGTCCTTGATTTTGAATTGCATTTCTTATTGATATTATTTGTTGAATTAAAAATCAGAGAGTTTCTCCCATCCTTTCTAGTTAGCAAGTTTCCTCTTTTGATTCCAAACACACTGTTTGATACATTTATCATGAAACATAACACATGTGGCTACACAACCTAGTAGATTAATTGATTCAAACAAGTATAAACACCAATAAAAATCCAAATCTATTTAAATCCACAGGCAAAAGGTTCCATTGATCAGGGTTTGCATTTCGGACAAATGTTAACTCGTTTAATTCCTAAATAATGAAAATTTCTAATCACCTCATGTTCATTATTCTCCTCTTGTTGTTACCAGGACTATTTTTCATGCAATATCCTTGAAATTAACATATGTTTCTTTTTTAATAACTATATTCATTTTGAAAAAAATGCGCGTGGACCAACAATTACATGAATTCATTCAATTTAACAAATAATTCAGTCCTTGATTTTGAATTGCATTTCTTATTGATATTATTTGCTGAATTCAAAATCAGAGAGTTTCTCCCATCATTTCTTGTTAGCAAGTCTCCTGTTTTGATTCCAAACACACTGTTTGATACATTTATCATGAAATATAACACATGTGGCTAAACAACCTAGTATATTAATTGATTCAAACAAGTATAAACACCAATCAAAATCCAAATCTATTTAAATCCACCGGCCAAAGGTGCCATTCATCATGGTTAGCATTTCATACAAATGTTAACTGGCTTAATTCCTAAATAATAAGAATTTCTAATTACCTCATGCTAATTAGGCTCCTCTTGTTGTTACCAAGACTAGTTTTCATGCAATAACCTTGAAATTCACTTTTGTTTCTTTCTTAATAACTATATTCATTTTGAAAAAAATGCCCGTGGACTATCAATTACATGAATTCATTCAATTTAACATTCAATTCAGTCCTTGATTTTGAATTGCATTTCTTGTTGATATTATTTGTTGAATTCAAAATTAAAGAGTTGCTCCCATCATTTTTGGTTAACAAGCCTCTTCTTTTGATTCCAAACACACTTTTTGATACATTAATCATGATGTATAACACGTGTGACTAAAAAACCTAGTATATTAATTGAATCAAACAAGTATAAACACCAATAAAAATCCAAATCTGCTTAAATCCATCGGCCAAAGGTGTCATTCATCATGGTTTGCATTTCGTACAAAAGTTAACTGGTTTAATTCCTAAATAATGAGAATTTCTAATCACCTCATGTTAATTATTCTCCTCTTGTTGTTACCAGGAATATTTTTCATGCAATAACCGTGAAATTAAGATTTGTTTCTTTCTTAATAACTATATTCATTTTGAAAAAAATGCCCGTGGACCAACAATTACATGAATTCATTCAATTTAAGAAACAATTCAGTCCTTGATTTTGAATTACATTTCTTATTGATATTATTTGTTGAATTCAAAATTAAAGAGTTGCTCCCATTATTTTTGGTTAACAAGTCTCTTCTTTTGATTCCAAACATACTTTTTGATAAATTGATCATGAAATATAACACATGTGGCTAAACAACCTAGTATATTAATTGATTCAAACAAGTATAAACACCAATAAAAATCCAAATCTATTTAAATCCATTGGCCAAAGGTGTCATTCATCATGGTTTGCATTTCGTACAAAAGTTAACTGGTTTAATTCCTAAATAATGAGAATTTCTAATCATCTCATGTTAATTATTCTCCTCTTGTTGTTACCAGGACTATTTTTCATGCAATAACTTTGAAATTAACATATGTTTCTTTCTTAATAACTATATTCATTTTGAAAAAAATGCCCGTGGACCATCAGTTACATGAATTCATTCAATTTAACAAACAATTCAGTCCTTGATTTTGAATTGCATTTCTTATTGATATTATTTGTTGAATTCAAAATTAAAGAGTTGCTCCCATCATTTTTGGTTAACAAGCCTCTTCTTTTGATTCCAAACACACTTTTTGATACATTGATGATGAAGTATAACACATATGGCTAAACAACCTAGTATATTAATTGATTCAAAGAAGTATAAACACCAATAAAAATTCAAATCTGTTTAAATCCATCGGCCAAAGGTGTCATTCATCATGGTTTGCATTTCGTACAAAAGTTAAGTGGTTTAATTCCTAAATAATGAGAATTTCTAATCACCTCATGTTAATTATTCTCCTCTTGTTGTTACCAGGACTATTTTTCATGCGATAACCTTGAAATTAAGTTTTGTTTCTTTCTTAATAACTATATTCATTTTGAAAAAAATGCCCGTGGACCATCAGTTACATGAATTCATTCAATTTAACAAACAATTCAGTCCTTGATTTTGAATTGCATTTCTTATTGATAAATTCAAAATCAGAGAGTTTCTCCCATCATTTCTAGTTAGCAAGTCTCCTCTTTTGATTCCAAACACACTGTTTGATACATTTATCATGAAATATAACAGATGTGGCTAAACAACCTAGTATATTAATTGATTCAAACAAGTATAAAAACCAATAAAAATCCAAATCTATTTAAATCCATCGGCCAAAGGTGCCATTCATCATGGTTAGCATTTCGTACCAATGTTAACTGGCTTAATTCCTAAATAATAAGAATGTCTAATTACCTCATGCTAATTAGGCTCCTCTTGTTGTTACCAAGACTAGTTTTCATGCAATAACCGTGAAATTAAGATTTGTTTCTTTCATAATAACCATATTCATTTTGAAAAAAATGCCCGTGGACCATCAATTACATGAATTCATTCAATTTAACAAACAATTCAGTCTTTGATTTTGAATTGCATTTCTTATTGATATTATTTGTTGAATTCAAAATTAAAGAGTTGCTCCCATCATTTTTGGTTAACAAGCCTCTTCTTTTGATTCCAAACACACTTTTTGATACATTGATCATGAAGTATAACACATGTGGCTAAACAACCTAGTATATTAATTGAATCAAAGAAGTATAAACACCAATAAAAATCCAAATCTGTTTAAATCCATCGGCCAAAGGTGTCATTCATCATGGTTTGCATTTCGTACAAAAGTTAACTGGTTTAATTCCTAAATAATGAGAATTTCTAATCAGCTCATGTTAATTATTCTCCTCTTGTTGCTACCAGCACTATTTTTCATGCAATAACCTTGAAATTAACTTTTGTTTCTTTCTTAATAACTATATTCATTTTAACAAAAATGCCCGTGGACCATCAATTACATGAATTCATTCAATTTAACAAACAATTCCGTCTTTGATTTTGAATTGCATTTCTTATTGATATTATTTGTTGAATTCAAAATTAGAGAGTTTCTCCGATAATTTCTAGTTAGCAAGTTTCCTCTTTCAATTCCAAACACACTGTTTGATACATTTATCATGAAATATAACACATGTGGCTAAACAACCTAGTATATTAATAGATTCAAACAAGTATAAACACCAATAAAAATCCAAATCTGTTTAAATCCATCGGCCAAAGGTGTCATTCATCATGGTTTGCATTTCGTACAAAAGTTAACTGGTTTAATTCCTAAATAATGAGAATTTCTAATTACCTCATGTCAATGATTCTCCTCTTGTTGTTACCAGGACTATTTTTCATGCAATAACCTTGAAATTAAGATTGGTTTCTTTCTTAATAACTATATTCATTTTGAAAAAAATGCCCGTGGACCATCAATTACATGAATTCATTTAATTTAACAAACAATTCAGTCCTTGATTTTGAATTGCATTTCTTATTGATATTATTTGTTGAATTCAAAATTAAAGAGTTGCTCCCATCATTTTTGGTTAACAAGCATCTTCTTTTGATTCCAAACACACTTTTTGATACATTGATCATGAAGTATAACACATGTGGCTAAACAACCTAGTATATTAATTGATTCAAACAAGTATAAACACCAATAAAAATCCAAATCTGCTTAAATCCATCGGCCAAAGGTGTCATTCATCATGGTTTGCATTTCGTACAAAAGTTAATTGGTTTAATTCCTAAATAATGAGAATTTCTAATCACCTCATGTTAATTATTCTCCTCTTGTTGTTACGAGGACTATTTTTCATGCAATAACCTTGAAATTAAGATTTGTTTCTTTCTTAATAACTATATTCATTTTGAAAAAAATGCCCGTCGGACCATCGATTACATGAATTCATTCAATTTAACAAACAATTCAGTCCTTGATTTTGAATTGCATTTCTTATTGATATTATTTGTTGAATTCAAAATTAAAGAGTTGCTTCCATTATTTTTGGTTAACAAGCCTCTTCTTTTGATTCAAAACATACTTTTTGATACATTGATCATGAAATATAACACATGTGGCTAAACAACCTAGTATATTAATAGATTCAAACAAGAATAAACACCAATAAAAATCCAAATCTGCTTAAATCCATCGGCCAAAGGTGTCATTCATCATGGTTTGCATTTCGTACAAAAGTTAATTGGTTTAATTCCTAAATAATGAGAATTTCTAATCACCTCATGTTAATTATTCTCCTCTTGTTGTTACCAGGACTATTTTTCATGCAATAACCTTGAAATTAAGATTTGTTTCTTTCTTAATAACTATATTCATTTTGAAAAAAATGCCCGTGGACCATCGATTACATGAATTCATTCAATTTAACAAACAATTCAGTCCTTGATTTTGAATTGCATTTCTTATTGATATTATTTGTTGAATTCAAAATTAAAGAGTTGCTTCCATTATTTTTGGTTAACAAGCCTCTTCTTTTGATTCAAAACATACTTTTTGATACATTGATCATGAAATATAAAACATGTGGCTAAACAACCTAGTATATTAATAGATTCAAACAAGTATAAACACCAATAAAAATCCAAATCTGTTTAAATCCATCGGCCAAAGGTGTCATTCATCATGGTTTGCATTTCGTACAAAAGTTAACTGGTTTAATTCCTAAATAATGAGAATTTCTAATCACTTCATGTTAATTATTCTCCTCTTGTTGTTACCAGGACTATTTTTCATGCAATAACCTTGAAATTAACATATGTTTCTTTCTTAATAACTATATTCATTTTGAAAAAAAATGCCCGTGGGACCATCAATTACATGAATTCATTCAATTTAACAAACAATTCAGTCCTTGATTTTGAATTGCATTTCTTATTGATATTATTTGTTGAATTCAAAATTAGAGAGTTTCTCCCCGATAATTTCTAGTTAGCAAGCCTCCTTCTTTTGATTCCAAACACACTGTTTGATACATTTATCATGAAATATAACACATGTGGCTAAACAACCTAGTATATTAATAGATTCAAACAAGTATAAACACCAATAAAAATCCAAATCTGTTTAAATCCATCGGCCAAAGGTGTCATTCATCATGGTTTGCATTTCGTACAAAAGTTAACTGGTTTAATTCCTAAATAATGAGAATTTCTAATTACCTCATGTTAATGATTCTCCTCTTGTTGTTACCAGGACTATTTTTCATGCAATAACCTTGAAATTAAGATTGGTTTCTTTCTTAATAACTATATTCATTTTGAAAAAAATGCCCGTGGACCATCAATTACATGAATTCATTCAATTTAACAAACAATTCAGTCCTTGATTTTGAATTGCATTTCTTATTGATATTATTTGTTGAATTCAAAATTAAAGAGTTGCTCCCATCATTTTTGGTTAACAAGCCTCTTCTTTTGATTCCAAACACACTTTTTGATACATTGATCATGAAGTATAACACATGTGGCTAAACAACCTAGTATATTAATTGATTCAAACAAGTATAAACACCAATAAAAATCCAAATCTGCTTAAATCCATCGGCCAAAGGTGTCATTCATCATGGTTTGCATTTCGTACAAAAGTTAATTGGTTTAATTCCTAAATAATGAGAATTTCTAATCACCTCATGTTAATTATTCTCCTCTTGTTGTTACGAGGACTATTTTTTTCATGCAATAACCTTGAAATTAAGATTTGTTTTTCTTTCTTAATAACTATATTCATTTTGAAAAAAATGCCCGTGGACCATCAATTACATGAATTCATTCAATTTAACAAACAATTCAGTCCTTGATTTTGAATTGCATTTCTTATTGATATTATTTGTTGAATTCAAAATTAAAGAGTTGCTCCCATTATTTTTGGTTAACAAGCCTCTTCTTTTGATTCCAAACATACTTTTTGATACATTGATCATGAAATATAACACATGTGGCTAAACAACCTAGTATATTAATTGATTCAAACAAGTATAAACACCAATAAAAATCCAAATCTGTTTAAATCCATCGGCCAAAGGTGTCATTCATCATGGTTTGCATTTCGTATAAAAGTTAACTGGTTTAATTCCTAAATAATGAGAATTTATAATCACTTCATGTTAATTATTCTCCTCTTGTTGTTACCAGGACTATTTTTCATGCAATAACCTTGAAATTAACTTTTGTTTCTTTCTTAATAACTATATTCATTTTGAAAAAAATGCCCGTGGACCATCAATTACATGAATTCATTCAATTTAACAAACAATTCAGTCCTTGATTTTGAATTGCATTTCTTATTGATATTATTTGTTGAATTCAAAATTAGAGAGTTTCTCCGATAATTTCTAGTTAGCAAGTTTTTTTATTTCGATTCCAAACACACTGTTTGATACATTTATCATGAAATATAACATATGTGGCTAAACAACCTAGTATATTAATAGATTCAAACAAGTATAAACACCAATAAAAATCCAAATCTGTTTAAATCCATCGGCCAAAGGTGTCATTCATCATGGTTTGCATTTCGTACAAAAGTTAACTGGTTTAATTCCTAAATAATGAGAATTTCTAATCACCTCATGTTAATTATTCTCCTCTTGTTGTTACCAGGACTATTTTTCATGCAATAACCTTGAAATTAAGATTTGTTTCTTTCTTAATAACTATATTCATTTTGAAAAAAATGCCCGTGGACCATCAATTACATGAATTCATTCAATTTAACAAACAATTCAGTCCTTGATTTTGAATTGCATTTCTTATTGATATTATTTGTTGAATTCAAAATTAGAGAGTTTTCTCCCATAATTTTTTGGTTAGCAAGTTTCTTCTTTTGATTCCAAACACACTTTTTGATACATTGATCATGAAATATAACACATGTGGCTAAACAACCTAGTATATTAATTGATTCAAACAAGTATAAACACCAATAAAAATCCAAATCTGTTTAAAATCCATCGGCCAAAGGTGTCATTCATCATGGTTTGCATTTCGTACAAAAGTTAACTGGTTTAATTCCTAAATAATGAGAATTTCTAATTACCTCATGTTAATGATTCTCCTCTTGTTGTTACCAGGACTATTTTTCATGCAATAACCTTGAAATTAAGATTTGTTTCTTTTCTTAATAACTATATTCATTTTGAAAAAAATGCCCGTGGACCATCAATTACATGAATTCATTCAATTTAACAAACAATTCAGTCCTTGATTTTGAATTGCATTTCTTATTGATATTATTTGTTGAATTCAAAATTAAAGAGTTGCTCCCATCATTTTTGGTTAACAAGCCTCTTCTTTTGATTCCAAACACACTTTTTGATACATTGATCATGAAATATAACACATGTGGCTAAACAACCTAGTATATTAATTGATTCAAACAAGTATAAACACCAATAAAAATCCAAATCTGCTTAAATCCATCGGCCAAAGGTGTCATTCATCATGGTTTGCATTTCGTACAAAAAAAGTTAATTGGTTTAATTCCTAAATAATGAGAATTTCTAATCACCTCATGTTAATTATTCTCCTCTTGTTGTTACCAGGACTATTTTTCATGCAATAACCTTGAAATTAAGATTTGTTTCTTTCTTAATAACTATATTCATTTTGAAAAAAAATGCCCGTGGACCATCAATTACATGAATTCATTCAATTTAACAAACAATTCAGTCCTTGACTTTGAATTGCGTTTCTTATTGATGTTATTTGTTGAATTCAAAATTAGAGAGTTGCCCCTATCATTTTTGGTTAACAAGCCTCTTCTTTTGATTCCAAACACACTTTTTGATACATTGATCATGAAGTATAACACATGTGGCCAAACAACCTAGTATATTAATTGATTCAAACAAGTATAAACACCAATAAAAATCCAACTCTGCTTAAATCCGTCGGCCAAAGGTGTCATTCATCATGTTTTGCATTTCGTACAAAAGTTAACTGGTTTAATTCCTAAATAATGAGATTTTCTAATCACCTCATGTTAATTATTCTCCTCTTGTTGTTACCAGGACTATTTTTCATGCAATAGCCTTGAAATTAAGATTTGTTTCTTTCTTAATAACTATATTCATTTTGAAAAAAATGCTCGTGGACCATCAATTACATGAATTCATTCAATTTAACAAACAATTCAGTCCTTGACTTTGAATTGCATTTCTTATTGATGTTATTTGTTGAATTCAAAATTAGAGAGTTGCGCCTATCATTTTTGGTTAACAAGCCTCTTCTTTTGATTCCAAACACACTTTTTGATACATTGATCATGAAGTATAACACATGTGGCCAAACAACCTAGTATATTAATTGATTCAAACAAGTATAAACACCAATAAAAATCCAAATCTGTTTAAATCCATCGGCCAAAGGTGTCATTCATCATGGTTTGCATTTCGTACAAAAGTTAACTGGTTTAATTCCTAAATAATGAGAATTTCTAATCACCTCATGTTAATTATTCTCCTCTTGTTGTTACCAGGACTATTTTTCATGCAATAACCTTGAAATTAAGATTTGTTTCTTTCTTAATAAACTATATTCATTTTGAAAAAAAATGCCCGTGGACCATCAATTACATGAATTCATTCAATTTAACAAACAATTCAGTCCTTGATTTTGAATTGCATTTCTTATTGATATTATTTGTTGAATTCAAAATTAAAGAGTTGCTCCCATTATTTTTGGTTAACAAGCCTCTTCTTTTGATTCCAAACACACTTTTTGATACATTGATCATGAAATATAACACATGTGACTAAACAACCTAGTATATTAATTGATTCAAACTAGTATAAACACCAATAAAAATCCAAATCTATTTAAATCCATCGGCCAAAGGTGTCATGCATCATGGTTTGCATTTCGTACAAAAGTTAATTGGTTTAATTCCTAAATAATGAGAATTTCTAATCACCTCATGTTAATTATTCTCCTCTTGTTGTTACGAGGACTATTTTTCATGCAATAACCTTGAAATTAAGATTTGTTTCTTTCTTAATAACTATATTCATTTTGAAAAAAATGCCCGTGGACCATCAATTACATGAATTCATTCAATTTAACAAACAATTCAGTCCTTGACTTTGAATTGCATTTGTTATTGATATTATTTGTTGAATTCAAAATTAGAGAGTTGCGCCTATCATTTTTGGTTAACAAGCCTCTTCTTTTGATTCCAAACACACTTTTTGATACATTGATCATGAAGTATAACACATGTGGCCAAACAACCTAGTATATTAATTGATTCAAACAAGTATAAACACCAATAAAAATCCAAATCTGTTTAAATCCATCGGCCAAAGGTGTCATTCATCATGGTTTGCATTTCGTACAAAAGTTAACTGGTTTAATTCCTAAATAATGAGAATTTCTAATCACCTCATGTTAATTATTCTCCTCTTGTTGTTACCAGGACTATTTTTTTCATGCAATAACCTTGAAATTAAGATTTGTTTCTTTCTTAATAACTATATTCATTTTGAAAAAAAATGCCCGTGGACCATCAATTACATGAATTCATTCAATTTAACAAACAATTCAGTCCTTGATTTTGAATTGCATTTCTTATTGATATTATTTGTTGAATTCAAAATTAAAGAGTTGCTCCCATCATTTTTGGTTAACAAGCCTCTTCTTTTGATTCCAAACACACTTTTTGATACATTGATCATGAAATATAACACATGTGGCTAAACAACCTAGTATATTAATTGATTCAAACAAGTATAAACACCAATAAAAAACCAAATCTGCTTAAATCCATCGGCCAAAGGTGTCATTCATCATGGTTTGCATTTCGTACAAAAGTTAATTGGTTTAATTCCTAAATAATGAGAATTTCTAATCACCTCATGTTAATTATTCTCCTCTTGTTGTTACCAGGACTATTTTTCATGCAATAACCTTGAAATTAAGATTTGTTTCTTTCTTAATAACTATATTCATTTTGAAAAAAATGCCCGTGGACCATCAATTACATGAATTCATTCAATTTAACAAACAATTCAGTCCTTGATTTTGAATTGCATTTCTTATTGATATTATTTGTTGAATTCAAAATTAAAGAGTTGCTCCCATTATTTTTGGTTAACAAGCCTCTTCTTTTGATTCCAAACATACTTTTTGATACATTGATCATGAAATATAACACATGTGGCTAAACAACCTAGTATATTAATTGATTCAAACAAGTATAAACACCAATAAAAATCCAAATCTATTTAAATCCATTGGCCAAAGGTGTCATTCATCATGGTTTGCATTTCGTACAAAAGTTAACTGGTTTAATTCCTAAATAATGAGAATTTCTAATCACCTCATGTTAATTATTCTCCTCTTGTTGTTACCAGGACTATTTTTCATGCAATAACCTTGAAATTAAGATTTGTTTCTTTTCTTAATAACTATATTCATTTTGAAAAAAAAATGCCCGTGGACCATCAATTACATGAATTCATTCAATTTAACAAACAATTCAGTCCTTGACTTTGAATTGCATTTCTTATTGATATTATTTGTTGAATTCAAAATTAGAGAGTTGCTCCCATCATTTTTTGGTTAACAAGCCTCTTCTTTTGATTCCAAACACACTTTTTGATACATTGATCATGAAGTATAACACATGTGGCCAAACAACCTAGTATATTAATTGATTCAAACAAGTATAAACACCAATAAAAATCCAAATCTGTTTAAATCCATCGGCCAAAGGTGTCATTCATCATGGTTTGCATTTCGTACAAAAGTTAACTGGTTTAATTCCTAAATAATGAGAATTTCTAATCACCTCATGTTAATTATTCTCCTCTTGTTGTTACCAGGACTATTTTTCATGCAATAACCTTGAAATTAAGATTTGTTTCTTTCTTAATAACTATATTCATTTTGAAAAAAATGCCCGTGGACCATCAATTACATGAATTCATTCAATTTAACAAACAATTCAGTCCTTGATTTTGAATTGCATTTCTTATTGATATTATTTGTTGAATTCAAAATTAAAGAGTTGCTCCCATTATTTTTGGTTAATAAGCCTCTTCTTTTGATTCCAAACATACTTTTTGATACATTGATCATGAAATATAACACATGTGGCTAAACAACCTAGTATATTAATTGATTCAAACAAGTATAAACACCAATAAAAATCCAAATCTATTTAAATCCATTGGCCAACGGTGTCATGCATCATGGTTTGCATTTCGTACAAAAGTTAATTGGTTTAATTCCTAAATAATGAGAATTTCTAATCACCTCATGTTAATTATTCTCCTCTTGTTGTTACCAGGACTATTTTTCATGCAATAACCTTGAAATTAAGATTTGTTTCTTTCTTAATAACTATATTCATTTTGAAAAAAATGCTCGTGGACCATCAATTACATGAATTCATTCAATTTAACAAACAATTCAGTCCTTGACTTTGAATTGCATTTGTTATTGATATTATTTGTTGAATTCAAAATTAGAGAGTTGCGCCTATCATTTTTGGTTAACAAGCCTCTTCTTTTGATTCCAAACACACTTTTTGATACATTGATCATGAAGTATAACACATGTGGCCAAACAACCTAGTATATTAATTGATTCAAACAAGTATAAACACCAATAAAAATCCAAATCTGTTTAAATCCGTCGGCCAAAGGTGTCATTCATCATGGTTTGCATTTCGTACAAAAGTTAACTGGTTTAATTCCTAAATAATGAGAATTTCTAATCACCTCATGTTAATTATTCTCCTCTTGTTGTTACCAGAACTATTTTTCATGCAATAACCTTGAAATTAAGATTTGTTTCTTTCTTAATAACTATATTCATTTTGAAAAAAATGCCCGTGGACCATCAATTACATGAATTCATTCAATTTAACAAACAATTCAGTCCTTGATTTTGAATTGCATTTCTTATTGATATTATTTGTTGAATTCAAAATTAAAGAGTTGCTCCCATTATTTTTGGTTAAACAAGCCTCTTCTTTTGATTCCAAACACACTTTTTTGATACATTGATCATGAAATATAACACATGTGGCTAAACAACCTAGTATATTAATTGATTCAAACAAGTATAAACACCAATAAAAATCCAAATCTATTTAAATCCATCGGGCCAAAGGTGTCATTCATCATGGTTTGCATTTCGTACAAAAGTTAATTGGTTTAATTCCTAAATAATGAGAATTTCTAATCACCTCATGTTAATTATTCTCCTCTTGTTGTTACCAGGACTATTTTTCATGCAATAACCTTGAAATTAAGATTTGTTTCTTTCTTAATAACTATATTCATTTTGAAAAAAATGCCCGTGGACCATCAATTACATGAATTCATTCAATTTAACAAACAATTCAGTCCTTGATTTTGAATTGCATTTCTTATTGATATTATTTGTGTGAATTCAAAATTAGAGAGTTGCTCCCATCATTTTTGGTTAACAAGCCTCTTCTTTTGATTCCAAACACACTTTTTGATACATTGATCATGAAATATAACACATGTGGCTAAACAACCTAGTATATTAATTGATTCAAACAAGTATAAACACCAATAAAAATCCAAATCTGTTTAAATCCATCGGCCAAAGGTGTCATTCATCATGGTTTGCATTTCGTACAAAAGTTAACTGGTTTAATTCCTAAATAATGAGAATTTCTAATCACCTCATGTTAATTATTCTCCTCTTGTTGTTACCAGAACTATTTTTCATGCAATAACCTTGAAATTAAGATTTGTTTCTTTCTTAATAACTATATTCATTTTGAAAAAAATGCCCGTGGACCTTCGATTACATGAATTCATTCAATTTAACAAACAATTCAGTCCTTGATTTTGAATTGCATTTCTTATTGATATTATTTGTTGAATTCAAAATTAAAGAGTTGCTCCCATTATTTTTGGTTAATAAGCCTCTTCTTTTGATTCCAAACATACTTTTTGATACATTGATCATGAAATATAACACATGTGACTAAACAACCTAGTATATTAATTGATTCAAACTAGTATAAACACCAATAAAAATCCAAATCTATTTAAATCCATTGGCCAACGGTGTCATGCATCATGGTTTGCATTTCGTACAAAAGTTAATTGGTTTAATTCCTAAATAATGAGAATTTCTAATCACCTCATGTTAATTATTCTCCTCTTGTTGTTACGAGGACTATTTTTCATGCAATAACCTTGAAATTAAGATTTGTTTCTTTCTTAATAACTATATTCATTTTGAAAAAAATGCTCGTGGACCATCAATTACATGAATTCATTCAATTTAACAAACAATTCAGTCCTTGACTTTGAATTGCATTTGTTATTGATATTATTTGTTGAATTCAAAATTAGAGAGTTGCGCCTATCATTTTTGGTTAACAAGCCTCTTCTTTTGATTCCAAACACACTTTTTGATACATTGATCATGAAGTATAACACATGTGGCCAAACAACCTAGTATATTAATTGATTCAAACAAGTATAAACCAATAAAAATCCAAATCTGTTTAAAATCCATCGGCCAAAGGGTGTCATTCATCATGGTTTGCATTTCGTACAAAAGTTAACTGGTTTAATTCCTAAATAATGAGAATTTCTAATCACCTCATGTTAATTATTCTCCTCTTGTTGTTACCAGAACTATTTTTCATGCAATAACCTTGAAATTAAGATTTGTTTCTTTCTTAATAACTATATTCATTTTGAAAAAAATGCCCGTGGACCATCAATTACATGAATTCATTCAATTTAACAAACAATTCAGTCCTTGATTTTGAATTGCATTTTCTTATTGATATTATTTGTTGAATTCAAAATTAAAGAGTTGCTCCCATTATTTTTTGTTAATAAGCCTCTTCTTTTGATTCCAAACATACTTTTTGATACATTGATCATGAAATATAACACATGTGGCTAAACAACCTAGTATATTAATTGATTCAAACAAGTATAAACACCAATAAAAATCCAAATCTATTTAAATCCATCGGCCAAAGGTGTCATTCATCATGGTTTGCATTTCGTACAAAAGTTAATTGGTTTAATTCCTAAATAATGAGAATTTCTAATCACCTCATGTTAATTATTCTCCTCTTGTTGTTACCAGGACTATTTTTCATGCAATAACCTTGAAATTAAGATTTGTTTCTTTCTTAATAACTATATTCATTTTGAAAAAAATGCTCGTGGACCATCAATTACATGAATTCATTCAATTTAACAAACAATTCAGTCCTTGATTTTGAATTGCATTTCTTATTGATATTATTTGTTGAATTCAAAATTAGAGAGTTGCTCCCATCATTTTTGGTTAACAAGCCTCTTCTTTTGATTCCAAACACACTTTTTGATACATTGATCATGAAGTATAACACATGTGGCTAAACAACCTAGTATATTAATTGATTCAAACAAGTATAAACACCAATAAAAATCCAAATCTGTTTAAATCCATCGGCCAAAGGTGTCATTCATCATGGTTTGCATTTCGTACAAAAAAGTTAACTGGTTTAATTCCTAAATAATGAGAATTTCTAATCACCTCATGTTAATTATTCTCCTCTTGTTGTTACCAGAACTATTTTTCATGCAATAACCTTGAAATTAAGATTTGTTTCTTTCTTAATAACTATATTCATTTTGAAAAAAATGCCCGTGGACCATCAATTACATGAATTCATTCAATTTAACAAACAATTCAGTCCTTGATTTTGAATTGCATTTCTTATTGATATTATTTGTTGAATTCAAAATTAAAGAGTTTGCTCCCATTATTTTTGGTTAACAAAGCCTCTTCTTTTGATTCCAAACACACTTTTTGATACATTTTGATACATTGATCATGAAATATAACACATGTGGCTAAACAACCTAGTATATTAATTGATTCAAACAAGTATAAACACCAATAAAAATCCAAATCTATTTAAATCCATTGGCCAAAGGTGTCATTCATCATGGTTTGCATTTCGTACAAAAGTTAATTGGTTTAATTCCTAAATAATGAGAATTTTCTAATCACTCATGTTAATTATTCTCCTCTTGTTGTTACCAGGACTATTTTTCATGCAATAACCTTGAAATTA
Organism: Ceriops zippeliana; assembly: GCA_037897445.1. Classification (NCBI taxonomy): domain Eukaryota; kingdom Viridiplantae; phylum Streptophyta; class Magnoliopsida; order Malpighiales; family Rhizophoraceae; genus Ceriops; species Ceriops zippeliana. The sequence continues at coordinate 19,745 of JBAPLH010000992.1, read as the reverse complement.
AGATTTGTTTCTTTCTTAATAAACTATATATTCATTTTGAAAAAAATGCCCGTGGACCATCAATTACATGAATTCATTCAATTTAACAAACAATTCAGTCCTTGATTTTGAATTGCATTTCTTATTGATATTATTTGTTGAATTCAAAATTAGAGAGTTGCTCCTATCATTTTCTAGTTAGCAAGCCTCCTCTTTTGATTCCAAACACACTGTTTGATACATTTATCATGAAATATAACACATGTGGCTAAACAACCTAGTATATTAATTGATTCAAACAAGTATAAACACCAATAAAAATCCAAATCTGTTTAAATCCATCGGCCAAAGGTGTCATTCATCATGGTTTGCATTTCGTACAAAAGTTAACTGGTTTAATTCCTAAATAATGAGAATTTCTAATCACCTCATGTTAATTATTCTCCTCTTGTTGTTACCAGGACTATTTTTCATGCAATAACCTTGAAATTAAGATTTGTTTCTTTCTTAATAACTATATTCATTTTGAAAAAATGCCCGTGGACCATCAATTACATGAATTCATTCAATTTAACAAACAATTCAGTCCTTGATTTTGAATTGCATTTCTTATTGATATTATTTGTTGAATTCAAAATTAAAGAGTTGCTCCCATTATTTTTGGTTAACAAGCCTCTTCTTTTGATTCCAAACACACTTTTTGATACATTGATCATGAAATATAACACATGTGGCTAAACAACCTAGTATATTAATTGATTCAAACAAGTATAAACACCAATAAAAATCCAAATCTATTTAAATCCATCGGCCAAAGGTGTCATTCATCATGGTTTGCATTTCGTACAAAAGTTAATTGGTTTAATTCCTAAATAATGAGAATTTCTAATCACTCATGTTAATTATTCTCCTCTTGTTGTTACCAGGACTATTTTTCATGCAATAACCTTGAAATTAAGATTTGTTTCTTTCTTAATAACTATATTCATTTTGAAAAAAATGCCCGTGGACCATCAATTACATGAATTCATTCAATTTAACAAACAATTCAGTCCTTGATTTTGAATTGCATTTCTTATTGATATTATTTGTTGAATTCAAAATTAGAGAGTTGCTCCCATCATTTTTGGTTAACAAGCCTCTTCTTTTGATTCCAAACACACTTTTTGATACATTGATCATGAAATATAACACATGTGGCTAAACAACCTAGTATATTAATTGATTCAAACAAGTATAAACACCAATAAAAAATCCAAATCTGTTTAAATCCATCGGCCAAAGGTGTCATTCATCATGGTTTGCATTTCGTACAAAAGTTAACTGGTTTAATTCCTAAATAATGAGAATTTCTAATCACCTCATGTTAATTATTCTCCTCTTGTTGTTACCAGGACTATTTTTTTCATGCAATAACCTTGAAATTAAGATTTGTTTCTTTCTTAATAACTATATTCATTTTGAAAAAAATGCCCGTGGACCATCAATTACATGAATTCATTCAATTTAACAAACAATTCAGTCCTTGATTTTGAATTGCATTTCTTATTGATATTATTTGTTGAATTCAAAATTAAAGAGTTTGCTCCCATCATTTTTGGTTAACAAGCCTCTTCTTTTTTGATTCCAAAACACACTTTTTGATACATTGATCATGAAATATAACACATGTGGCTAAACAACCTAGTATATTAATTGATTCAAACAAGTATAAACACCAATAAAAAATCAAATCTGTTTAAATCCATCGGCCAAAAGGTGTCATTCATCATGGTTTGCATTTCGTACAAAAGTTAACTGGTTTAATTCCTAAATAATGAGAATTTCTAATCACCTCATGTTAATTATTCTCCTCTTGTTGTTACCAGGACTATTTTTCATGCAATAACCTTGAAATTAAAGATTTGTTTCTTTCTTAATAACTATATTCATTTTGAAAAAAAATGCCCGTGGACCATCAATTACATGAATTCATTCAATTTAACAAACAATTCAGTCCTTGATTTTGAATTGCATTTCTTATTGATATTATTTGTTGAATTCAAAATTAGAGAGTTGCTCCCATCATTTTTTGTTAACAAGCCTCTTCTTTTGATTCCAAACACACTTTTTGATACATTGATCATGAAATATAACACATGTGGCTAAACAACCTAGTATATTAATTGATTCAAACAAGTATAAACACCAATAAAAATCCAAATCTATTTAAATCCATCGGCCAAAGGTGTCATTCATCATGGTTTGCATTTCGTACAAAAGTTAACTGGTTTAATTCCTAAATAATGAGAATTTCTAATCACCTCATGTTAATTATTCTCCTCTTGTTGTTACCAGGACTATTTTTCATGCAATAACCTTGAAATTAAGATTTGTTTCTTTCTTAATAACTATATTCATTTTGAAAAAAATGCCCGTGGACCATCAATTACATGAATTCATTCAATTTAACAAACAATTCAGTCCTTGATTTTGAATTGCATTTCTTATTGATATTATTTGTTGAATTCAAAATTAAAGAGTTGCTCCCATTATTTTTGGTTAACAAGCCTCTTCTTTTGATTCCAAACATACTTTTTGATACATTGATCATGAAATATAACACATGTGGCTAAACAACCTAGTATATTAATTGATTCAAACAAGTATAAAAACACCAATAAAAATCCAAATCTATTTAAATCCATTGGCCAAAGGTGTCATTCATCATGGTTTGCATTTCGTACAAAAGTTAAATGGTTTTAATTCCTAAATAATGAGAATTTCTAATCACCTCATGTTAATTATTCTCCTCTTGTTGTTACCAGGACTATTTTTCATGCAATAACCTTGAAATTAACTTTTGTTTCTTTCTTAATAACTATATTCATTTTGAAAAAAATGCCCGTGGACCATCAATTACATGAATTCATTCAATTTAACAAACAATTCAGTCCTTGATTTTGAATTGCATTTCTTATTGATATTATTTGTTGAATTCAAAATTAGAGAGTTGCTCCCATCATTTTTAGTTAACAAGCCTCCTCTTTTGATTCCAAACACACTTTTTGATACATTGATCATGAAATATAACACATGTGGCTAAACAACCTAGTATATTTAATTGATTCAAACAAGTATAAACACCAATAAAAATCCAAATCTGTTTAAATCCATCGGCCAAAGGTGTCATTCATCATGGTTTGCATTTCGTACAAAAGTTAACTGGTTTAATTCCTAAATAATGAGAATTTCTAATCACCTCATGTTAATTATTCTCCTCTTGTTGTTACCAGAACTATTTTTCATGCAATAACCTTGAAATTAAGATTTGTTTCTTTCTTAATAACTATATTCATTTTGAAAAAAATGCCCGTGGACCATCAATTACATGAATTCATTCAATTTAACAAACAATTCAGTCCTTGATTTTGAATTGCATTTCTTATTGATATTATTTGTTGAATTCAAAATTAAAGAGTTGCTCCCATTATTTTTGGTTAACAAGCCTCTTCTTTTGATTCCAAACATACTTTTTGATACATTGATCATGAAATATAACACATGTGGCTAAACAACCTAGTATATTAATTGATTCAAACAAGTATAAACACCAATAAAAATCCAAATCTATTTAAATCCATTGGCCAAAGGTGTCATCATTCATCATGGTTTGCATTTCGTACAAAAGTTAATTGGTTTAATTCCTAAATAATGAGAATTTCTAATCACCTCATGTTAATTATTCTCCTCTTGTTGTTACCAGGACTATTTTTCATGCAATAACCTTGAAATTAAGATTTGTTTCTTTCTTAATAACTATATTCATTTTGAAAAAAAAATGCCCGTGGACCATCAATTACATGAATTCATTCACTTTAACAAACAATTCAGTCCTTGATTTTGAATTGCATTTCTTATTGATATTATTTGTTGAATTCAAAATTAAAGAGTTGCTCCCATCATTTTTGGTTAACAAGCCTCTTCTTTTGATTCCAAACACACTTTTTGATACATTGATCATGAAATATAACACATGTGGCTAAACAACCTAGTATATTAATTGATTCAAACAAGTATAAACACCAATAAAAATCCAAATCTGTTTAAATCCATCGGCCAAAGGTGCCATTCATCATGGTTTGCATTTCGTACAAAAGTTAACTGGTTTAATTCCTAAATAATGAGAATTTCTAATCACCTCATGTTAATTATTCTCCTCTTGTTGTTACCAGGACTATTTTTCATGCAATAACCTTGAAATTAAGATTTGTTTCTTTCTTAATAACTATATTCATTTTTGAAAAAAAAATGCCCGTGGACCATCAATTACATGAATTCATTCAATTTAACAAACAATTCAGTCCTTGATTTTGAATTGCATTTCTTATTGATATTATTTGTTGAATTCAAAATTAAAGGGTTGCTCCCATTATTTTTGGTTAACAAGCCTCTTCTTTTGATTCCAAACACACTTTTTGATACATTGATCATGAAATATAACACATGTGGCTAAACAACCTAGTATATTAATTGATTCAAACAAGTATAAACACCAATAAAAATCCAAATCTGTTTAAATCCATCGGCCAAAGGTGTCATTCATCATGGTTTGCATTTCGTACAAAAGTTAACTGGTTTAATTCCTAAATAATGAGAATTTCTAATCACCTCATGTTAATTATTCTCCTCTTGTTGTTACCAGGACTATTTTTCATGCAATAACCTTGAAATTAAGATTTGTTTCTTTCTTAATAACTATATTCATTTTGAAAAAAATGCCCGTGGACCATCAATTACATGAATTCATTCAATTTAACAAACAATTCAGTCCTTGATTTTGAATTGCATTTCTTATTGATATTATTTGTTGAATTCAAAATTAGAGAGTTGCTCCCATCATTTTTGGTTAACAAGCCTCTTCTTTTGATTCCAAACACACTTTTTGATACATTGATCATGAAGTATAAACACATGTGGCTAAACAACCTAGTATATTAATTGATTCAAACAAGTATAAACACACAATAAAAATCCAAATCTGTTTAAATCCATCGGCCAAAGGTGTCATTCATCATGGTTTGCATTTCGTACAAAAGTTAACTGGTTTAATTCCTAAATAATGAGAATTTCTAATCACCTCATGTTAATTATTCTCCTCTTGTTGTACCAGGACTATTTTTCATGCAATAACCTTGAAATTAAGATTTGTTTCTTTCTTAATAACTATATTCATTTTGAAAAAAATGCCCGTGGACCATCAATTACATGAATTCATTCAATTTAACAAACAATTCAGTCCTTGATTTTGAATTGCATTTCTTATTGATATTATTTGTTGAATTCAAAATTAAAGAGTTGCTCCCATTATTTTTGGTTAACAAGCCTCTTCTTTTGATTCCAAACATACTTTTTGATACATTGATCATGAAATATAACACATGTGGCTAAACAACCTAGTATATTAATTGATTCAAACAAGTATAAACACCAATAAAAATCCAAATCTATTTAAATCCATTGGCCAACGGTGTCATTCATCATGGTTTGCATTTCGTACAAAAGTTAATTGGTTTAATTCCTAAATAATGAGAATTTCTAATCACCTCATGTTAATTATTCTCCTCTTGTTGTTACCAGGACTATTTTTCATGCAATAACCTTGAAATTAAGATTTGTTTCTTTCTTAATAACTATATTCATTTTGAAAAAAATGCCCGTGGACCATCAATTACATGAATTCATTCAATTTAACAAACAATTCAGTCCTTGATTTTGAATTGCATTTGTTATTGATATTATTTGTTGAATTCAAAATTAGAGAGTTGCTCCTATCATTTTTTGGTTAACAAGCCTCTTCTTTTGATTCCAAACACACTTTTTGATACATTGATCATGAAATATAACACATGTGGCTAAACAACCTAGTATATTAATTGATTCAAACAAGTATAAACACCAATAAAAATCCAAATCTGTTTAAATCCATCGGCCAAAGGTGTCATTCATCATGGTTTGCATTTCGTACAAAAGTTAACTGGTTTAATTCCTAAATAATGAGAATTTCTAATCACCTCATGTTAATTATTCTCCTCTTGTTGTTACCAGGACTATTTTTCATGCAATAACCTTGAAATTAACTTTTTTTTTCTTTCTTAATAACTATATTCATTTTGAAAAAAATGCCCGTGGACAATCAATTGCATGAATTCATTCAATTTAACAAACAATTCAGTCCTTGATTTTGAATTGCATTTCTTATTGATATTATTTGTTGAATTCAAAATTAAAGAGTTGCTCCCATTATTTTTGGTTAACAAGCCTCTTCTTTTGATTCCAAACATACTTTTTGATACATTGATCATGAAATATAACACATGTGGCTAAACAACCTAGTATATTAATTGATTCAAACAAGTATAAAGACCAATAAAAATCCAAATCTACTTTAAATCCATTGGCCAAAGGTGTCATTCATCATGGTTTGCATTTCGTACAAAAGTTAATTAGGTTTAATTCCTAAATAATGAGAATTTCTAATCATCTCATGTTAATTATTCTCCTCTTGTTGTTACCAGGACTATTTTTCATGCAATAACCTTGAAATTAACATTTGTTTCTTTCTTAATAACTATATTCATTTTGAAAAAAAATGCCCGTGGACCATCAATTACATGAATTCATTCAATTTAACAAACAATTCAGTCCTTGATTTTGAATTGCATTTCTTATTGATATTATTTGTTGAATTCAAAATTAGAGAGTTTCTCCCATCATTTTTAGTTAACAAGTTTCTTCTTTTGATTCCAAACACACTGTTTGATACATTGATCATGAAATATAACACATGTGGCTAAACAACCTAGTATATTAATTGATTCAAACAAGTATAAACACCAATAAAAAAAATCAAATCTGTTTAAAAACCATCGGCCAAAGGTGTCATTCATCATGGTTTGCATTTCGTACAAAAGTTAACTGGTTTAATTCCTAAATAATGAGAATTTCTAATCACCTCATGTTAATTATTCTCCTCTTGTTGTTACCAGGACTATTTTTCATGCAATAACCTTGAAATTAAGATTTGTTTCTTTCTTAATAACTATATTCATTTTGAAAAAAAATGCCCGTGGACCATCAATTACATGAATTCATTCAATTTAACAAACAATTCAGTCCTTGATTTTGAATTGCATTTCTTATTGATATTATTTGTTGAATTCAAAATCAAAGAGTTGCTCCCATCATTTTTAGTTAACAAGTTTCCTCTTTTTTGATTCCAAACACACTTTTTGATACATTGATCATGAAATATAACACATGTGGCTAAACAACCTAGTATATTAATTGATTCAAACAAGTATAAACACTAATAAAAATCCAAATCTATTTAAATCCATCGGCCAAAGGTGCCATTCATCATGGTTTGCATTTCGTACAAAATGTTAACTGGTTTAATTCCTAAATAATGAGAATTTCTAATCACCTCATGTTAATTATTCTCCTCTTGTTGTTACCAGGACTATTTTTCATGCAATAACCTTGAAATTAACTTTTGTTTCTTTCTTAATAACTATATTCATTTTGAAAAAAATGCCCGTGGACCATCAATTACATGAATTCATTCAATTTAACAAACAATTCAGTCCTTGATTTTGAATTGCATTTCTTATTGATATTATTTGTTCAATTCAAAATTAAAGAGTTTGCTCCCATCATTTTTGGTTAACAAGCCTCTTCTTTTGATTCCAAACACACTTTTTGATACATTGATCATGAAGTATAACACATGTGGCCAAACAACCTAGTATATTAATTGATTCAAACAAGTATAAACACCAATAAAAATCCAAATCTGTTTAAATCCATCGGCCAAAGGTGTCATTCATCATGGTTTGCATTTCGTACAAAAGTTAACTGGGTTTAATTCCTAAATAATGAGAATTTCTAATCACCTCATGTTAATTATTCTCCTCTTGTTGTTACCAGGGCAATTTTTCATGCAATAACCTTGAAATTAAGATTTGTTTCTTTCTTAATAACTATATTCATTTTGAAAAAAATCCCCCGTGGACCATCAATTACATGAATTCATTCAATTTAACAAACAATTCAGTCCTTGATTTTGAATTGAATTTCTTATTGATATTATTTGTTGAATTCAAAAATTAAAGAGTTGCTCCCATTATTTTTGGTTAACAAGCCTCTTCTTTTGATTCCAAACATACTTTTTGATACATTGATCATGAAATATAACACATGTGGCTAAACAACCTAGTATATTAATAGATTCAAACAAGTATAAACACCAATAAAAAATCCCAAATCTATTTAAATCCATTGGCCAAAGGTGTCATTCATCATGGGTTTGCATTTCGTCCAAAAGTTAATTGGTTTAATTCCTAAATAATGAGAATTTCTAATCATCTCATGTTAATTATTCTCCTCTTGTTGTTACCAGGACTATTTTTTCATGCAATAACCTTGAAATTAACATATGTTTCTTTCTTAATAACCATATTCATTTTGAAAAAAAATGCCCGTGGACCATCAATTACATGAATTCATTCAATTTAACAAACAATTCAGTCCTTGATTTTGAATTGCATTCCTTATTGATATTATTTGTTGAATTCAAAATTAGAGAGTTTCTCCGATAATTTCTAGTTAGCAAGTTTCCTCTTTTGATTCCAAACACACTGTTTGATACATTTATCATGAAATATAACACGTGGCTAAACAACCTAGTATATTAATAGATTCAAACAAGTATAAACACCAATAAAAATCCAAATCTGTTTAAATCCATCGGCCAAAGGTGTCATTCATCATGGTTTGCATTTCGTACAAAAGTTAACTGGTTTAATTCCTATATAATGAGAATTTCTAATCACTTCATGTTAATTATTCTCGTCTTGTTGTTACCAGGACTATTTTTCATGCAATAACCTTGAAATTAACTTTTGTTTCTTTCTTAATAACTATATTCATTTTGAAAAAAATGCCCGTGGACCATCAATTACATGAATTCATTCAATTTAACAAACAATTCAGTCCTCGATTTTGAATTGCATTTCTTATTGATATTATTTGTTGAATTGAAAATTTGAGAGTTTCTCCGATAATTTCTAGTTAGCAGGTTTCCTCTTTTGATTCCAAAACACTTTTTGATACATTGATCATGAAATATAACACATGTGGCTAAACAACCTAGTATATTAATAGATTCAAACAAGTATAAACACCAATAAAAATCCAAATCTGTTTAAATCCATCAGCCAAAGGTGTCATTCATCATGGTTTGCATTTCGTACAAAAGTTAACTGGTTTAATTCCTAAATAATGAGAATTTCTAATCACTTCATGTTAATTATTCTCCTCTTATTGTTACCAGGACTATTTTTCATGCAATAACCTTGAAATTAAGATTTTTTTCTTTCTTAATAACTATATTCATTTTGAAAAAAATGCTCGTGGACCATCAATTACATGAATTCATTCAATTTAACAAACAATTCAGTCCTTGATTTTGAATTGCATTTCTTATTAATATTATTTGTTGAATTCAAAATCAGAGAGTTTCTCCCATCATTTCTAGTTAGCAAGTTTCCTCTTTTGATTTGAAACACACTGTTTGACACATTGATCATGAAATATAACACATGTGGCTAAACAACCTAGTATATTAATTGATTCAAACAAGTATAAACACTAATAAAAATCCAAATCTACTTAAATCCATCGGCCAATGGTGCCATTCATCATGGTTTGGATTTTGTACAAATGTTAACTGGTTTAATTTGTAAATAATGAGAATTTCTAATCACCTAATGTTAATTAGGCTACTCTTGTTGTTACCAGGACTATTTTTCATGCAATAACCTTGAAATTAACTTTTGTTTCTTTCTTAATAACTATATTCATTTTGAAAAAAATGCCCGCATACCATCAATTACATGAATTCATTCAATTTAACAAACAATTCAGTCCCTGATTTTGAATTGCATTTCTTATTGATATTATTTGTTGAATTCAAAATTAAAGAGTTGCTCCCATTATTTTTGGTTAACAAGCCTCTTCTTTTGATTCCAAACATACTTTTTGATACATTGATCATGAAATATAACACATGTGGCTAAACAACCTAGTATATTAATTGATTCAAACAAGTATAAAGACCAATAAAAATCCAAATCTACTTAAATCCATTGGCCAAAGGTGTCATTCATCGTGGTTTGCATTTCGTACAAAAGTTAATTAGGTTTAATTCCTAAATAATGAGAAGTTCTAATCATCTCATGTTAATTATTCTCCTCTTGTTGTTACCAGGACTATTTTTCATGCAATAACTTTGAAATTAACATATGTTTCTTTCTTAATAACCATATTCATTTTGAAAAAAATGCCCGTGGACCATCAATTACATGAATTCATTCAATTTAACAAACAATTCAGTCCTTGATTTTGAATTGCATTTCTTATTGATATTATTTGTTGAATTCAAAATTAGAGAGTTTCTCCGATAATTTCTAGTTAGCAAGTTTCCTCTTTTGATTCCAAACACACTGTTTGATACATTTATCATGAAATATAACACATGTGGCTAAACAACCTAGTATATTAATTGATTCAAACAATTATAAACACCAATAAAAATCCAAATCTGTTTAAATCCATCGGCCAAAGGTGTCATTCATCATGGTTTGCATTTCGTACAAAAGTTAACTGGTTTAATTCCTAAATAATGAGAATTTCTAATCATTTCATGTTAATTATTCTCCTCTTGTTGTTACCAGGACTTTTTTCATGCAATAACCTTGAAATTAAGATTTGTTTCTTTCTTAATAACTATATTCATTTTGAAAAAAAATGCCCGTGGACCATCAATTACATGAATTCATTCAATTTAGCAAACAATTCAGTCCTTGATTTTGAATTGCATTTCTTATTGATATTATTTGTTCAATTCAAAATCAGAGAGTTTGTCCCATCATTTCTAGTTAGCAAGTTTCCTCTTTTGATTTGAAACACACTGTTTGACACATTGATCATGAAATATAACACATGTTGCTAAACAACCTAGTATATTAATTGATTCAAACAAGTATAAATACTAATAAAAATCCAAATCTATTTAAATCCATCGGCCAATGGTGCCATTCATCATGGTTTGCATTTTGTAAAAATGTTAACTGGTTTAATTCCTAAACAATGAGAATTTCTAATCACCTAATGTTAATTAGCCTCCACTTGTTGTTACGATGACTATTTTTCATGCAATAACCTTGAAATTAACTTTTGTTTCTTTCTTAATAACTATATTCATTTTGAAAAAAATGCCCGTGGAGCATCAATTACATGAATTCATTCAGTTTAACAAACAATTTAGTCCTTGATTTTGAATTGCATTTCTTATTGATATTATTTGTTGAATTCAAAATTAAAGAGTTGCTCCCATCATTTTTGGTTAACAAGCCTCTTCTTTTGATTCCAAACACACTTTTTGATACATTGATCGTGAAGTATAACACATGTGGCCAAACAACCTAGTATATTAATTGATTCAAACAAGAATAAACACCAATAAAAATCCAAATCTGTTTAAATCCATCGGCCAAAGGTGTCATTCATCATGGTTTGCATTTCGTACAAAAGTTAAACTGTTTAATTCCTAAATAATGAGAATTTCTAATCACCTCATGTTAATTATTCTCCTCTTGTTGCTACCAGGGCAATTTTTCATGCAATAACCTTGAAATTAAGATTTGTTTCTTTCTTAATAACTATATTCATTTTGAAAAAAAAGCCCGTGGACCATCAATTACATGAATTCATTCAATTTAACATACAATTCAGTCCTTGATTTTGAATTGCATTTCTTATTGATATTATTTGTTGAATTCAAAATCAAAGAGTTGCTCCCATTATTTTTGGTTAACAAGCCTCTTCTTTTGATTCCAAACATACTTTTTGATACATTGATCATGAAATATAACACATGTGGCTAAACAACCTAGTATATTAATTGATTCAAACAAGTATAAACACTAATAAAAATCCAAATCTATTTAAATCCATCGGCCAAAGGTGCCATTATTTAGAGTTTGCATTTCGTACAAATTTTAACTGGTCTAATTCCAAAATAATGAGAATTTCTAATCACCTCGTGTTAATTAGACTCCTCTTGTTGTTACCAGGACTATTTTTCATGCAATAACCTTGAAATTAATTTTTGTTTCTTTCTTAATAACTATATTCATTTTGAAAGAAATGCACGTGGACCATCAATTACATGAATTCATTCAATTTAACAAACAATTCAGTCCTCAATTTTGAATTGCATTTGTTATTGATATTATTTGTGGAATTCAAAATTAGAGAGTTGCTCCCATCTTTTTTGGTTAACAAGCCTCTTCTTTTGATTCCAAACATAGTATTTGATACATTGATCATGAAATATAACACATGTGGCTAAACAAACTAGTATATTAATTGATTCAAACAAGTATAAGCACCAATAAAAATCAAAATCTATTTAAATCCATCGGCCAAAGGTGCCATTCATGAGGGTTTGCATTCCGTACAAAAGTTAACTGGTTTAATTCCTAAATAATGAGAATTTCTAATCACCTCATGTTAATTATTCTCCTCTTGTTGCTACCAGGGCAATTTTTCATGCAATAACCTTGAAATTAAGATTTGTTTCTTTCTTAATAACTATATTCATTTTGAAAAAAAAGCCCGTGGACCATCAATTACATGAATTCATTCAATTTAACATACAATTCAGTCCTTGATTTTGAATTGCATTTCTTATTGATATTATTTGTTGAATTCAAAATTAAAGAGTTGCTCCCATTATTTTTGGTTAACAAGCCTCTTCTTTTGATTCCAAACATACTTTTTGATACATTGATCATGAAATATAACACATGTGGCTAAACAACCTAGTATATTAATTGATTCAAACAAGTATAAAGACCAATAAAAATCCAAATCTACTTAAATCCATTGGCCAAAGGTGTCATTCATCGTGGTTTGCATTTCGTACAAAAGTTAATTAGGTTTAATTCCTAAATAATGAGAATTTCTAATCATCTCATGTTAATTATTCTCCTCTTGTTGTTACCAGGACTATTTTTCATGCAATAACCTTGAAATTAACATATGTTTCTTTCTTAATAACCATATTCATTTTGAAAAAAATGCCCGTGGACCATCAATTACATGAATTCATTCAATTTAACAAACAATTCAGTCCTTGATTTTGAATTGCATTTCTTATTGATATTATTTGTTGAATTCAAAATTAGAGAGTTTCTCCCATCATTTTTAGTTAGCAAGTTTCCTCTTTTTTGATTCCAAACACACTGTTTGATACATTTATCATGAAATATAACACATGTGGCTAAACAACCTAGTATATTAATTGATTCAAACAATTATAAACACCAATAAAAATCCAAATCTGTTTAAATCCATCGGCCAAAGGTGTCATTCATCATGGTTTGCATTTCGTACAAAAGTTAACTGGTTTAATTCCTAAATAATGAGAATTTCTAATCACCTCATGTTAATTATTCTCCTCTTGTTGTTACCAGGACTTTTTTCATGCAATAACCTTGAAATTAAGATTTGTTTCTTTCTTAATAACTATATTCATTTTGAAAAAAAATGCCCGTGGACCATCAATTACATGAATTCATTCAATTTAGCAAACAATTCAGTCCTTGATTTTGAATTGCATTTCTTATTGATATTATTTGTTCAATTCAAAATCAGAGAGTTTGTCCCATCATTTCTAGTTAGCAAGTTTCCTCTTTTGATTTGAAACACACTGTTTGACACATTGATCATGAAATATAACACATGTTGCTAAACAACCTAGTATATTAATTGATTCAAACAAGTATAAATACTAATAAAAATCCAAATCTATTTAAATCCATCGGCCAATGGTGCCATTCATCATGGTTTGCATTTTGTAAAAATGTTAACTGGTTTAATTCCTAAACAATGAGAATTTCTAATCACCTAATGTTAATTAGCCTCCTCTTGTTGTTACGATGACTATTTTTCATGCAATAACCTTGAAATTAACTTTTGTTTCTTTCTTAATAACTATATTCATTTTGAAAAAAATGCCCGTGGAGCATCAATTACATGAATTCATTCAATTTAACAAACAATTTAGTCCTTGATTTTGAATTGCATTTCTTATTGATATTATTTGTTGAATTCAAAATTAAAGAGTTGCTCCCATCATTTTTGGTTAACAAGCCTCTTCTTTTGATTCCAAACACACTTTTTGATACATTGATCGTGAAGTATAACACATGTGGCCAAACAACCTAGTATATTAATTGATTCAAACAAGTATAAAACACCAATAAAAATCCAAATCTGTTTAAAATCCATCGGCCAAAGGTGTCATTCATCATGGTTTGCATTTCGTACAAAAGTTAACTGGTTTAATTCCTAAATAATGAGAATTTCTAATCACCTCATGTTAATTATTCTCCTCTTGTTGCTACCAGGGCAATTTTTCATGCAATAACCTTGAAATTAAGATTTGTTTCTTTCTTAATAACTATATTCATTTTGAAAAAAAAATGCCCGTGGACCATCAATTACATGAATTCATTCAATTTAACATACAATTCAGTCCTTGATTTTGAATTGCATTTCTTATTGATATTATTTGTTGTTGAATTCAAAATCAAAGAGTTGCTCCCATTATTTTTGGTTAACAAGCCTCTTCTTTTGATTCCAAACATACTTTTTGATACATTGATCATGAAATATAACACATGTGGCTAAACAACCTAGTATATTAATTGATTCAAACAAGTATAAACACACAATAAAAAATCCAAATCTATTTAAATCCATCGGCCAAAGGTGCCATTATTTAGAGTTTGCATTTCGTACAAATTTTAACTGGTCTAATTCCAAAATAATGAGAATTTCTAATCACCTCGTGTTAATTAGACTCCTCTTGTTGTTACCAGGACTATTTTTCATGCAATAACCTTGAAATTAATTTTTGTTTCTTTCTTAATAACTATATTCATTTTGAAAGAAATGCACGTGGACCATCAATTACATGAATTCATTCAATTTAACAAACAATTCAGTCCTCAATTTTGAATTGCATTTGTTATTGATATTATTTGTGGAATTCAAAATTAGAGAGTTGCTCCCATCTTTTTTGGTTAACAAGCCTCTTCTTTTGATTCCAAACATAGTATTTGATACATTGATCATGAAATATAACACATGTGGCTAAACAAACTAGTATATTAATTGATTCAAACAAGTATAAGCACCAATAAAAATCAAAATCTATTTAAATCCATCGGCCAAAGGTGCCATTCATGAGGGTTTGCATTCCGTACAAAAGTTAACTGGTTTAATTCCTAAATAATGAGAATTTCTAATCACCTCATGTTAATTATTCTCCTCTTGTTGCTACCAGGGCAATTTTTCATGCAATAACCTTGAAATTAAGATTTGTTTCTTTCTTAATAACTATATTCATTTTGAAAAAAAAGCCCGTGGACCATCAATTACATGAATTCATTCAATTTAACATACAATTCAGTCCTTGATTTTGAATTGCATTTCTTATTGATATTATTTGTTGAATTCAAAATCAAAGAGTTGCTCCCATTATTTTTGGTTAACAAGCCTCTTCTTTTGATTCCAAACATACTTTTTGATACATTGATCATGAAATATAACACATGTGGCTAAACAACCTAGTATATTAATTGATTCAAACAAGTATAAAGACCAATAAAAATCCAAATCTACTTAAATCCATTGGCCAAAGGTGTCATTCATCGTGGTTTGCATTTCGTACAAAAGTTAATTAGGTTTAATTCCTAAATAATGAGAAGTTCTAATCATCTCATGTTAATTATTCTCCTCTTGTTGTTACCAGGACTATTTTTCATGCAATAACCTTGAAATTAACTTTTGTTTCTTTCTTAATAACTATATTCATTTTGAAAAAAATGCCCGTGGACCATCAATTACATGAATTCATTCAGTTTAACAAACAATTCAGTCCTTGATTTTGAATTGCATTTCTTATTGATATTATTTGTTGAATTCAAAATTAGAGAGTTTCTCCCATCATTTTTAGTTAACAACAAGCCTCTTCTTTTGATTCCAAACACACACTTTTTGATACATTGATCATGAAATATAACACATGTGGGCTAAACAACCTAGTATATTAATTGATTCAAACAATTATAAACACCAATAAAAATCCAAATCTGTTTAAATCCATCGGCCAAAGGTGTCATTCATCATGGTTTGCATTTCGTACAAAAGTTAACTGGTTTAATTCCTAAATAATGAGAATTTCTAATCACCTCATGTTAATTATTCTCCTCTTGTTGTTACCAGGACTTTTTTCATGCAATAACCTTGAAATTAAGATTTGTTTCTTTCTTAATAACTATATTCATTTTGAAAAAAAATGCCCGTGGACCATCAATTACATGAATTCATTCAATTTAGCAAACAATTCAGTCCTTGATTTTGAATTGCATTTCTTATTGATATTATTTGTTCAATTCAAAATCAGAGAGTTTGCTCCCATCATTTCTGGTTAACAAGTTTCCTCTTTTGATTTGAAACACACTTTTTGATACATTGATCATGAAATATAACACATGTGGCTAAACAACCTAGTATATTAATTGATTCAAACAAGTATAAAATACTAATAAAAATCCAAATCTATTTAAATCCATCGGCCAATGGTGCCATTCATCATGGTTTGCATTTTGTACAAAAGTTAACTGGTTTAATTCCTAAATAATGAGAATTTCTAATCACCTAATGTTAATTAGCCTCCTCTTGTTGTTACGATGGACTACTATTTTTCATGCAATAACCTTGAAATTAACTTTTGTTTCTTTCTTAATAACTATATTCATTTTGAAAAAAATGCCCATGGACCATCAATTACATGAATTCATTCAATTTAACAAACAATTCAGTCCTTGATTTTGAATTGCATTTCTTATTGATATTATTTGTTGAATTCAAAATTAAAGAGTTGCTCCCATCATTTTTGGTTAACAAGCCTCTTCTTTTGATTCCAAACACACTTTTTGATACATTGATCATGAAATATAACACATGTGGCCAAACAACCTAGTATATTAATTGATTCAAACAAGTATAAAACACCAATAAAAATCCAAATCTGTTTAAATCCATCGGCCAAAGGTGTCATTCATCATGGTTTGCATTTCGTACAAAAGTTAACTGGTTTAATTCCTAAATAATGAGAATTTCTAATCACCTCATGTTAATTATTCTCCTCTTGTTGCTACCAGGGCTATTTTTCATGCAATAACCTTGAAATTAAGATTTGTTTCTTTTAATAATAACTATATTCATTTTGAAAAAAAAAGCCCGTGGACCATCAATTACATGAATTCATTCAATTTAACAAACAATTCAGTCCTTGATTTTGAATTGCATTTCTTATTGATATTATTTGTTGAATTCAAAATTAAAGAGTTGCTCCCATTATTTTTTGTTAAACAAGCCTCTTCTTTTGATTCCAAACATACTTTTTGATACATTGATCATGAAATATAACACATGTGGCTAAACAACCTAGTATATTAATTGATTCAAACAAGTATAAACACCAATAAAAATCCAAATCTATTTAAATCCATTGGCCAAAAAGGTGTCATTCATCATGGTTTTGCATTTCGTACAAAAGTTAATTGGTTTAATTTCCTAAATAATGAGAATTTCTAATCATCTCATGTTAATTATTCTCCTCTTGTTGTTACCAGGACTATTTTTCATGCAATAACCTTGAAATTAACATTTGTTTCTTTCTTAATAACTATATTCATTTTGAAAAAAATGCCCGTGGACCATCAATTACATGAATTCATTCAATTTAACAAACAATTCAGTCCTTGATTTTGAATTGCATTTCTTATTGATATTATTTGTTGAATTCAAAATTAAAGAGTTGCTCCCATCATTTTTGGTTAACAAGCCTCTTCTTTTGATTCCAAACATACTTTTTGATATACATTGATCATGAAATATAACACATGTGGCTAAACAACCTAGTATATTAATTGATTCAAACAAGTATAAACACCAATAAAAATCCAAATCTATTTAAATCCATCGGCCAAAGGTGCCATTCATCATGGTTTGCATTTCGTACAAAAGTTAACTGGTTTAATTCCTAAATAATGAGAATTTCTAAATCACCTCATGTTAATTATTCTCCTCTTGTTGTTACCAGGGCAATTTTTCATGCAATAACCTTGAAATTAAGATTTGTTTCTTTCTTAATAACTATATTCATTTTGAAAAAAAAAGCCCGTGGACCATCAATTACATGAATTCATTCAATTTAACATACAATTCAGTCCTTGATTTTGAATTGCATTTCTTATTGATATTATTTGTTGAATTCAAAATCAAAGAGTTGCTCCCATTATTTTTGGTTAACAAGCCTCTTCTTTTGATTCCAAACATACTTTTTGATACATTGATCATGAAATATAACACATGTGGCTAAACAACCTAGTATATTAATTGATTCAAACAAGTATAAACACTAATAAAAATCCAAATCTATTTAAATCCATCGGCCAAAGGTGCCATTTCATTAGAGTTTTGCATTTCGTACAAATTTTAACTGGTCTAATTCCAAAATAATGAGAATTTCTAATCACCTCGTGTTAATTAGACTCCTCTTGTTGTTACCAGGACTATTTTTCATGCAATAACCTTGAAATTAACTTTTGTTTCTTTCTTAATAACTATATTCATTTTGAAAAAAATGCCCGTGGCCAAACAACCTAGTGTATTAATTGATTCAAACAAGTATAAACACCAATAAAAATCCAAATCTGTTTAAATCCATCGGCCAAAGGTGTCATTCATCATGGTTTGCATTTCGTACAAAAGTTAACTGGTTTAATTCCTAAATAATGAGAATTTCTAATCACCTCATGTTAATTATTCTCCTCTTGTTGCTACCAGGGCAATTTTTCATGCAATAACCTTGAAATTAAGATTTGTTTCTTTCTTAATAACTATATTCATTTTGAAAAAAATCCCCGTGGACCATCAATTACATGAATTCATTCAATTTAACAAACAATTCAGTCCTTGATTTTGAATTGAATTTCTTATTGATATTATTTGTTGAATTCAAAATTAAAGAGTTGCTCCCATTATTTTTGGTTAACAAGCCTCTTCTTTTGATTCCAAACATACTTTTTGATACATTGATCATGAAATATAACACATGTGGCTAAACAACCTAGTATATTAATAGATTCAAACAAGTATAAACACCAATAAAAATCCAAATCTATTTAAATCCATTGGCCAAAGGTGTCATTCATCATGGTTTGCATTTCGTCCAAAAGTTAATTGGTTTAATTCCTAAGTAATGAGAATTTCTAATCATCTCATGTTAATTATTCTCCTCTTGTTGTTACCAGGACTATTTTTCATGCAATAACCTTGAAATTAACATATGTTTCTTTCTTAATAACCATATTCATTTTGAAAAAAATGCCCGTGGACCATCAATTACATGAATTCATTCAATTTAACAAACAATTCAGTCCTTGATTTTGAATTGCATTCCTTATTGATATTATTTGTTGAATTCAAAATTAGAGAGTTTCTCCGATAATTTCTAGTTAGCAAGTTTCCTCTTTTGATTCCAAACACACTGTTTGATACATTTATCATGAAATATAACACGT
>JBAPLH010000991.1:0-72794 GCA_037897445.1 Ceriops zippeliana | reverse complement strand
GTTTGTTTTCTTTCTTAATAACTATATTCATTTTGAAAAAAATGCCAATGGACCATCAATTACATGAATTCATTCAATTTAACAAACAATTCAGTCCTTGATTTTGAATTGCATTTCTTCTTGATATTATTTGTTGAATTCAAAATTAGAGAGTTGCTCCCATCATTTTTGGTTATCAAGCCTCTTCTTTTGATTCCAAACACACTTTTTGATACATTGATCATGAAGTATAACACATGTGGCTAAACAACCTAGTATATTAATTGATTCAAACAAGTATAAACACTAATAAAAATCCAAACCCATTTAAACCCATTGGCAAAAGGTGCCATTCATCTGGGTTTGCATTTCGTACAAATGTTTTCTCGTTTAATTCCTAAATGATGAGAATTTCTAATCATCTCATGTTAATTAGGCTCCTCTTGTTGTTACCAGGACAATTTTTCATGCAATAACCTTGAAATTAACTTTTGTTTCTTTCTTAATAACTATATTCATTTTGAAAAAAATAACCGTGGACCATTAATTACATGAATCTGTTCAATTTAACAAATAATTCAGTCCTTGATTCTGAGTTGCATTTCTTCATTATATTATTTGTTGAATTCAAAATTAAAGAGTTGCTCCCATCATTTTTGGTTAACAAGCCTCTTCTTTTGATTCGAAACACATTTTTTGATACATTGATCATGAAATAGAACACATGTGGCTAAACAACCTAGTATATTAATTGATTCAAACAAGTATAAACACCAACAAAAATCCAAATATATTTAAATTCGTCGGCCAACGGTGCCTTTCATCGTGGTTTGCATTTCGTACCAATGTTAACTGGTTTATTTCCTAAAGAAAGAGAATTTCTAATCACCTCATGTTAATTAGGCTCCTCTTGTTGTTGCTAGGACTATTTTTCATGCAATAACCTTGAAATTAACTTTTTTTTCTCTCTTAATAACTATATTCATTTTCAAAAAAATGCACGTGGACCATCAATTACATGAATTCATACAACTTAACAAACAATTCAGTCCTCGATTTTCAATTGCATTTGTTATTGATATTAATTGTTGAATTCAAAATTAAAGAGTTGCTCCCATCATTTTTGGTTAACAAGCCTCTTCTTTTGATTCCAAACACACTTTTTGATACATTAATCATGAAATATAACACATGTGGCTAAACAACCTAGTATATTAATTGATTCAAACAAGTATAAACACCAATAAAAATCCAAATCTATTTAAATCCATAGGCAAAACGTGCCATTCATCAGGGTTAGCTTTTCGTACAAATGTTAACTCATTTAATTCCTAAATAATGACAATTTCTAATCACCTAATGTTAATTAGGCTCCTCTTGTTGTTACCAGGACTATTTTTCATGCAATAACCTTGAAATTAACTTTTATTTCCTTCTTAATAACTATATTCATTTTGAAAAAAATGCCCGTCGACCATCAATTACATGAATTCATTCAATTTAACAAACAATTCAGTCCTTGATTTTGAATTGCATTTCTTCTTGATATTATTTGTTGAATTCAAAATTGATGAGTTGCTCCCATCATTTTTGGTTATCAAGCCTCTTCTTTTGATTCCAAACACACTTTTTGATACATTGATCATGAAATATAACACGTGTGGCTAAACAACCTAGTATATTAATTAATTCAAACAAGTATAAACACCAATAAAAATCCAAATCTATTTCAATCCACAGGCAAAAGGTGCGATTCATCAGGGTTAGCATTTCGTACAAATGTTAACTAGTTTAATTCCTAAATAGTGTCAATTTCTAATCTCCTAATGTTAATTAGGCTCCTCTTGTTGTTACCAGGACTATTTTTCATGCAATAACTTTGAAATTAACTTTTATTTCTTTCTTAATAACTATATTCATTTTGAAAAAAATGCCCGTGGACCATCAATTACATGAATTCATTCAATTTAACAAACAATTCAGTCCTTGATTTTGAATTGCATTTCTTATTGATATTATTTGTTGAATTCAAAATTAGAGAGTTGCTCCGATCATTTTTGGTTAACAAGCCTCTTCTATTGGTTCCAAACACACTTTTGGATAAATTGTTCATGAAGTATAACACATGTGGCTAAACAATCTAGTATATTAATTGATTCAAACAAATATAAGCACTAATAAAAATCCAAATCCATTTAAATCCATTGGCAAAAGGTGCCATTCATCTGGGTTTGCATTTCGTACAAATGTTTTCTAATTTAATTCCTAAATAATGAGAATTTCTAATCACCTCATGTTAATTAGGCTCCTCTTATTGTTACCAAGACTATTTTCCATGCAATAACCTTGAAATTAACTTTTGTTTCTTTCTTAATAACTATATTCATTTTGAAAAAAATACCCGTGGAACATCAATTACGTGAATCTGTTCAATTTAACATTAAATTCAGTCGTTGATTTTGAATTGCATTTCTTCTTGATATTATTTGTTGAATTCAAAATTAAACAGTTGCTCCCGTCATTTTTGGTTAACAAGCCTCTTCTTTTGATTCCAAACACACTTTTTGATACATTGATCATGAAATATAACACATGTGGCTAAACAACCTAGTATATTAATTGATTCAAACAAGTATAAAGACCAATAAAAATCCAAATCTATTTAAATCCATAGGCAAAATGTGCCATTCATCAGGGTTAGCTTTTCGTACAAATGTTAACTCATTTAATTCCTAAATAATGACAATTTCTAATCACCTAATGTTAATTAGGCTCCTCTTGTTGTTACCAGGACTATTTTTCATGCAATAACCTTGAAATTAACGTTTGTTTCTTTCTTAATAACTATATTCATTTTGAAAAAAATGCCAATGGACCATCAATTACATGAATTCATTCAATTTAACAAACAATTCAGTCCTTGATTTTGAATTGCATTTCTTCTTGATATTATTTGTTGAATTCAAAATTAAAGAGTTGCTCGCAACATTTTTGGCTAGCAAGCCTCTTCTTTTGATTCCAAACACATTTTTTGATACATTGATCATGAAATATAACACATGTGGCTAAACAACCTAGTATATTAATTGATTCAAACAAGTATAAACACCAACAAAAATCCAAATATATTTAAATTCGTCGGCCAACGGTGCCTTTCAGCGTGGTTTGCATTTCGTACAAATGTTAACTAGTTTAATTGCTAAATAATGACAATTTCTAATCACCTAATGTTAATTAGGCTCCTCTTGTTGTTACCAGGACTATTTTTCATGCAATAACTTTGAAATTAACTTTTATTTCTTTCTTAATAACTATATTCATTTTGAATAAAATGCCCGTGGACCATCAATTACATGAATTCATTCAATTTAACAAACAATTCAGTCCTTGATTTTGAATTGCATTTCTTATTGATGTTATTTGTTGAATTCAAAATTAGAGAGTTGCTCCGATCATTTTTTGTTAACAAGCCTCTTCTTTTGGTTCCAAACACACTTTTGGATACATTGTTCATGAAGTATAACACATGTGGCTAAACAACGTAGTATATTAATTGATTCAAACAAGTATAAACACTAATAAAAATCCAAATCCATTTAAATCCATTGGCAAAAGGTGCCATTCATCTGGGTTTGCATTTTGTACAAATGTTAACAGGTTTAATTCCTAAATAATGACAATTGCTAATCACTTAATGTTAATTAGGCTCCTCTTTTTGTTACCAGGACTATTTTTCATGTAATAACCTTGAAATTAACATTTGTTTCTTTCTTAATAACTATATTCATTTTGAAAAAAATGCCAATGGACCATCAATTAAATGAATTCATTCAATTTAACAAACAATTTAGTCCTTGATTTTCAAATGCATTTCTTATTGATATTATTTGTTGAATTCAAAATTAGAGAGTTGCCCCCATCATTTTTGGTTAACAAGCCTCTTCTTTTGGCTCCAAACACAATTTTTGATCCATTGATTATGAAATATAACACGTGGTTAAACAACCTAATATATTAATTGATTCAAACAAGTATAAACACCAATAAAAATCCAAAATTTATTTAAATTCGTCGGCCAAAGGTGTCATTCATCATGGTTTGCATTTCATAAAAACATTAACTGATTTAATTCCTAAATAATGAGAATTTGTAATCATCTCCTGTTAATTAGGCTCCTCTTGTTGTTGCCAGGACTATTTTTCATGCAATAACCTTGAAAATAACTTTTTTTTCTCTCTTAATAACTATATTCATTTTGAAAAAAATGCACGTGGACCATCAATTACATGAATTCATTCAATTTAACAAACAATTCAGTCCTTGATTTTGAATTGCATTTCTTATTGATATTATTTGTTGATTTTAAAATTAGAGAGTTGCTCCTATCATTTTTGGTTAACAAGCCTCTTCTTTTGATTCCAAACACACTTTTTGATCCATTGATTATGAAATATAACACATGTGGCTAAACAACCTAGTATATTAATTGATTCAAACAAGTATAAATATCAATAAAAATCCAAATCTATTTAAATCCCCAGGCAAAAGTTGCCATTCATCAGGGTTTGATTTTCGTACAAATGTTAACTCGTTTAATTCCTAAATAATGACAATTTCTAATCACCTAATGTTAATTAGGCTCCTCTTGTTGTCACCAAGACTATTTTTCATGCAATAACTTTGAAATTAACTTTTATTTCTTTCTTAATAACTATATTGATTTTGAAAAAATTGCCCGTGGACCATCAATTACATGAATTCATTCAATTTAACAAACAATTCAGTCCATGATTTTGAATTGCATTTCTTATTGATATTATTTGTTGAATTTAAAATTAGAGAGTTGCTCCTATCATTTTTGGTTAACAAGCCTCTTCTTTTGATTCCAAACACACTTTTTGATACATTGATCATGAAGTATAACACATGTGACTAAACAACCTAGTATATTAATTGATTCAAACAAGTATAACACTAATAAAAATCCAAATCCATTTAAATCCACAGGCAAAAGGTGCCATTCAACTGAGTTTGCATTTCGTACAAATGTTTACTAGTTTAATTCCTAAATAATGAGAATTTGTAATCACCTCATGTTAATTAGGCTCCTCTTGTTGTTACCAGGACTATTTTTCATGCAATAACCTTGAAATTAACTTTTGTTTCATTCTTAATAACTATATTCATTTTGAAAAAAATGCCCTTGGACCATCAATTACATGAATCCATTCAATTTAACATTAAATTCAGTCCTTGATTTTGAATTGCATTTCTTCTTGATATTATTAGTTGAATTCAAAATTAAAGAGTTGCTCCCATCATTTTTGGTTAACAACCTCTTCTTTTGATTCCAAACACACTTTTTGATACATTGATCATGAAATATAACACATGTGGCTAAACAACCTAGTATATTAATTGATTCAAACAAGTATAAACACCAATAAAAATCCAAATCTATTTAAATCCACAGGCAAAATGTTCTATTCATCAAGGTTAGCATTTCGTACAAATGTTAACTAGTTTAATTCCTAAATAATGACAATTTCTAATTACCTAATGTTAATCAAGCTCCTCTTGTTGTTACTAGGACTATTTTTCATGCAATAACCTTGAAATTAACATTTGTTTCTTTCTTAATATCTATATTCATTTTGAAAAAAAATGCACGTGGACCATCAATTACATGAATTCATACAATTTAACAAACAATTCAGTCCTTGATTTTGCATTGCATTTCTTATTGATATTAATTGTTGAATTCAAAATTAAAGAGTTGCTCCCATCATTTTTGGTTAACAAGCCTCTTATTTTGATTCCAAACACACTTTTTGATACATTGATCATGAAATATAACACATGTGGCTAAACAACCTAGTATATTAATTGATTCAAACAAGTATAAACACCAATAAAAATCCAAATCTATTTAAATCCACAAGTAAAAGGTTTCATTCATCAGAGTTTGCATTTCGTACAAATGTTAACTGGTTTAATTCCTAAATAATGACAATTTCTAATCACCTAATGTTAATTAGACTCCTCTTGTTGTTACCAGGACTATTTTTCATACAATAACATTGAAATTAACATTTATTTCTTTCTTAATAACTATATTCATTTTTGAAAAAAAATGCCCATGGACCATCAATTACATGAATTCATTCAATTTAACAAAAAATTCAGTCCTTGATTTTGAATTGCATTTCTTATTGATATTAATTGTTGAATTCAAAATTAAAGAGTTGCTCCCATCATTTTTGGTTAACAAGCCTCTTCTTTTGATTCCAAACACACTTTTTGATACATTGATCATGAAATATAACACATGTGGCTAAACAACCTAGTATATTAATTGATTCAAACAAGTATAAACACCAATAAAAATCCAAATCTATTTAAATCCACAGGCAAAAGGTGCCATTCATCAGCGTTTGCATTTCGTACAAATGTTAACTAGTTTAATTCCTAAATAATGGCAATTTCTAATCTCCTAATGTTAATTAGGCTGCTCTTGTTGTTACCAGGCCTATTTTTCATGCTATAACCTTGAAATTAACATTTGTTTCTTTCTTAATAACTATATTCATTTTGAAAAAAATGCCCGTCAACCATCAATTACATGAATTCATTCAATTTAACAAACAATTCAGTCCTTGATTTTGAATTGCTTTTCTTATTGATATTATTTGTTGAATTCAAAATTGGAGAGTTGCTCCCATCATTTTTGGTTAACAAGCCTCTTCTTTTGATTCCAAACACACTTTTTGATCCATTGATCATGAAATTTAATACATGTGGCTAAACAACCTAGTATATTAATTGATGCAAACAAGTATAAACACCAATAAAAATCCAAATCTCTTTTAATCCATCGGCCAAAGGTGCCATTATTCTAGTTTTGCATTTCATACAAATGTTAATTGGTTTAATTCCTAAATAATTAGAATTTCTAATCACCTCATGTTAATAAGGCTCGTCTTGTTGTTACCAGGACTATTTTTCGTGCAATAACTTTGAAATTAAATTTTGTTTCTTTCTTAATAACTATATTCATTTTGAAAAAAATGCCCGTCGATCATCAATTACATGAATTCATTCAATTTAACATTCATTTCAGTCCTTGATTTTGAATTGCATTTCTCGTTGATATTATTTGTTCAATTCAAAATTAAAGAGTTGCTCCCATCATTTTTTGTTAACAAGCTTCTTCTTTTGATTCCAAACACACTTTTTGATACATTGATCATGAAATATAACACATGTGGCTAAACAACATAGTATATTAATTGATTCAAACAAGTATAAACACCAATAAAAATCCAAATCTATTTAAATCCATCGGCCAAAGGTGCTATGATTCTGGGGTTGCATTTCGTACAAATGTTAATTGGTTTAATTCCTAAATAATGAGAATTTCTAATCACCTCATGTTAATCAGGCTCCTCTTGTTGTTACCAGGACTATTTTACAAGCAATAACCTTGAAATTAACTTTTGTTTCTTTCTTAATAACTATATTCATTTTGAAAAAAATGCCCATGGACCATCAATTACATGAATTCATTCAATTTAAGATACAATTCAGTCCTTGATTTTGAATTTCATTTCTTATTGATATTATTTGTTGAATTCAAAATTAAAGAGTTGCTCCCATCATTTCTGGTTAACAAGCCTCCTCTTTTGATTCCAAAACACACTTTTTGATACATTGATCATGAAGTATAACACATGTGGCTAAACAAGCTAGTATATTAATTAATTCAAACAAGTATAACCACCAATAAAAATCCAAATCTATTTAAATCCATCGGCCAAAGGTGCCATTATTCTGGGTTTGAATTTCGTGCAAATGTTAACTGGTTTTATTCCTAAATAATTAGAATTTCTAATCACGTCATGTTAATCAAGCTCCTCTTGTTGTTACCAGGACTATTTTTCATGCAATAACTTTGAAATTAACTTTTGTTCATTTCCTAATAAATATATTCATTTTGGAAAACATGCCCGTGGACCATCAATTACATGAATTCATTCAATTTAATAAACAATTCAGTCCTTGATTTTGAATTGCATTTCTTATTGATATTATTTGTTGAATTCAAAATTAGAGAGTTGTTCCTATCATTTTTGGTTAACAAGCCTCTTCTTTTGATTCCAAACACACTTTTTGATACATTGATCATGAAATATAACACATGTGGCTAAACAACCTAGTATATTAATTGATTCAAACAAGTATAAACATTAATAAAAATCCAAATCAATTTAAATCCATTGGCAAAAGGTGCCATTCATCAGGGTTTGCATTTCGTATAAATGTTAACTGATTTAATTCCTAAATAATGAGAATTTCTAATCACCTCATGTTAATTAGGCTCCTCTTGTTGTTACTAGGACTATTTTTCATGCGATAACATTCAAATTAACTTTTGTTTCTTTCTTAATAACTATATTCATTTTGAAAAAAATGCCCGTGGACCATCAATTAAACGAATTCATTCAATTTAACATACAATTCAGTCCTTGATTTTCAATTGCATTTCTTATTGATATTATTTGTTGAATTCAAAATTAAAGAGTTGCTCCCATCATTTTTGGTTAACAAGCCTCTTCTTTTGATCCCAAACACACTTTTTGATACATTGATCATGAAGTATAACACATGCGGCTAAACAACCTAGTATATGAATTGATTCAAACAAGTATAACCACCAATAAAAATCCAAATCTATTTAAATCCATCGGCCAAAGGTGCCATTACTCTGGGTTTGCATTTCGTACAAATGCTAACTGGTTTAATTCCTAAATAATGAGAATTTCTAATCACCTCATGTTAATCAGGCTCCTCTTGTTGTTACCAGGACTATTTTTCATGCAATAACCTTGAAATTAACTTTTGTTTCTTTCTTAATAATTATATTCTTTTTGAAAAAAATGCCCGTGGACCATCAATTACATGAATTCATTCAATTTAACAAACAATTCAGTCCTTGATTTTGAATTGCATTTCTTATTGATATTATTTGTTGAATTCAAAACTAGAGAGTTGTTCCTATCATTTTTGGTTAACAAGCCTCTTCTTTTGATTCCAAACACACTTTTTGATACATTGATCATGAAATATAACACATGTGGCTAAACAACCTAGTATATTAATTGATTCAAACAAGTATAAACATTAATAAAAATCCAAATCAATTTAAATCCATTGGCAAAAGGTGCCATTAATCAGGGTTTGCATTTCGTACAAATGTTAACTGGTTTAATTCCTAAATAATGAGAATTTCTAATCACCTCATGTTAATTAGGCTCCTCTTGTTGTTACTAGGACTATTTTTCATGCGATAACATTCAAATTAACTTTTGTTTCCTTCTTAATAACTATATTCATTTTGAAAAAAATGCCCGTGGACCATCAAATAAACGAATTCATTCAATTTAACATACAATTCAGTCCTTGATTTTGAATTGCATTTCTTATTGATATTATTTGTTGAATTCAAAATTAAAGAGTTGCTCCCATCATTTTTGGTTAACAAGCCTCTTCTTTTGATCCCAAACACACTTTTTGATACATTGATCATGAAGTATAACACATGCGGCTAAACAACCTAGTATATTAATTGATTCAAACATGTATAAACACCAATAAAAATTCACATCTATTTAAATCCATCGGCCAAAGGTGGCATTATTCTGGGTTTGCATTTCGTACAAATGTTAACTGGTTTAATTCCTAAATAATGAGAATTTCTAATCAACTCATGTTAATCAGGCTCGTCTTGTTGTTACCAGGACTATTTTTCATGCAATAACTTTGAAATTAACTTTTGTTTCTTTCTTAATAACTATATTCATTTTGAAAGAAATGCACGTGGACCATCAATTACATGGATTCATTCAATTTAACAAACAATTCAGTCCTTGATTTTCAATTGCATTTCTTATTGATATTATTTGTTGAATTCAAAAGTAAAGAGTTGCTCCCATCATTTTTGGTTAACAAGCCTCTTCTTTTGATTCCAAACACACTTTTGATACATTGATCATGAAATATATCACATGTGGCTAAACAACCTAGTATATTAATTGATTCAAACAAGTATAAACACCAATAAAAATCCAAATCTCTTTAAATCCACAGGCAAAAGGTGTCATTCATCAGGGTTTTCATTTCATACAAATGTTAACTAGTTTAATTCCTAAATCATGACAATTTCTAATCACCAAATGTTAATTAGGCTCCGCTTGTTGTTACCATGACTATTTTTCGTGCAATAACATTGAAATTAACTTTTATTTCTTTCTTAATAACTATATTAATTTTGAAAAAAATGCCCGTCGACCATCAATTACATGAATTCATTCAATTTAACAAACAATTCAGTCCTTGATTTTGAATTGCTTTTCTTATTGATATTATTTGTTGAATTCAAAAGTAAAGAGTTGCTCCCATCATTTTTGGTTAACAAGCCTCTTCTTTTGATTCCAAACACACTTTTTGATACATTGATCATGAAGTATAACACATGTGGCTAAACAACCTAGTATATTAATCGATTCAAACAAGTACAAACACTAATAAAAATCCAAATCCATTGGCAAAAGGTGCCATTAATCTAGGTTTGCATTTCGTACAAATGTTTTCTGGTTTAATTCCTAAATAATGAATTTTTTCTAATCACCTCATGTTAATTAGGCTTCCCTTGTTGTTACCAGGACTATTTTTCATGCAATATCCTTGAAATTAACTTTTGTTTCTTTCTTAATAACTATATTCATTTTGAAAAAAATGCCCGTGGACCATCAATTACATGAATCCATTCAATTTAACATTAAATTCAGTCCATGATTTTGAATTGCATTTCTTCTTGATATTATTTGTTGAATTCAAAAGTAAAGAGTTGCTCCCATCATTTTTGGTTAACAAGCCTCTTCTTCTGATTCCAAACACACTTTTTGATACATTGATCATGAAATATAACGCATGTGGCTAAACAACCTAGTATATTAATTGATTCAAACAAGTATAAACACCAATAAAAATCCAAATCTATTTAAATCCACAGGCAAAAGGTGCCATTCATCAGGGTTTGCATTTCGTACAAGTGTTAACTAGTTTAATTCCTAAATCATGACAATTTCTAATCACCAAATGTTCATTAGGCTCCGCTTGATGTTACCAGGACTATTTTTCGTGCAATAACTTTGAAATTAACATTTGATTCTTTCTTAATAACTATATTCATTTTGAAAAAAATGCCCGTCGACCATCAATTACATGAATTCATTCAATTTAACAAACAATTCAGTCCTTGATTTTGAATTGCATTTCTTATTGATATTATTTGTTGAATTCAAAATTGGAGAGTTGCTCCCATCATTTTTGGTTAACAAGCCTCTTCTTTTGATGCCAAACACACTTTTTGATCCATTGATCATGAAATATAACACATGTGCCTAAACAACCTAGTATATTAATTGATTCAAACAAGTATAAACACCACTAAAAATCCAAATCTATTTAAATCCATCGGCCAAAGGTGCGATGATTCTGGGTTTGCATTTCGTACAAAGATTAATTGGTTTAATTCCTAAATAATGAGAATTTCTAATCACCTCATGTTAATCAGCCTCCTCTTGTTGTTACCAGGACTATTTTACAAGAAATAACCTAGAAATTAACTTTTGTTTCTTTCTTAATAACTATATTCATTTTGAAAAAAATGCCCGTGGACCATCAATTACATGAATTCATTTAATTTAACATTCAATTCAGTCCTTGATTTTGAATTGCATTTCTTATTGATATTATTTGTTGAATTGAAAATTAAAGAGTTGCTCCCATCATTTTTGGTTAACAAGCCTCTTCTTTTGATTCCAAACACACTTTTTGATACATTGATCATGAAATATAACACATGTGGCTAAACAACATAATATATTAATTGATTCAAACAAGTACAAACACCAATAAAAATCCAAATCTATTTGAATCCATCGGCCAAAGGTGCGATTATTCTGGGTTTGCATTTCGTACAAAGATTAATTGATTTAATTCCTAAATAATGAGAATTTCTAATCACCTCATGTTAATCAGGCTCCTCTTGTTGTTACCAGGACTATTTTACAAGAAATAACCTAGAAATTAACTTTTGTTTCTTTCTTAATAACTATATTCATTTTGAAAAAAATGCCCGTGGACCATCAATTACATGAATTCATTTAATTTAACATTCAATTCAGTCCTTGATTTTGAATTGCATTTCTTATTGATATTATTTGTTGAATTCAAAATTAAAGAGTTGCTCCCATCATTTTTGGTTAACAAGCCTCTTCTTTTGATTCCAAACACACTTTTTGAACCATTGATCATGAAATATAACACATGTGGCTAAACAACCTAGTATATTAATTGATTCAAACAAGTATAAACACTAATAAAAATCAATCGACAGGCAAAAGGTGCCATTCATTAGGGTTTGCATTTCGTACAAATGTTAACCAGTTGAATTCCTAAATCATGACAATTTCTAATCACCTAATGTTAATTAGGCTCCGCTTGTTGTTACCAGGAATATTTTTCATGCAATAACTTTGAAATTAACTTTTATTTCTTTCTAAATAACTATATTCATTTTGAAAAAAATGCCCGCCGACCATCAATCACATGAATTCATTCAATTTAACAAACAATTCAGTCCTTGATTTTGAATTGCTTTTCTTATTGATATTATTTGTTGAATGCAAAATTGGAGAGTTGCTCCCATCATTTTTGGTTAACAAGCCTCATCTTTTGATTCCAAACACACTTTTTGATCCATTGATCATGAAATATAACACCTGTGGCTAAACAACATAGTATATTATGTGATTCAAACAAGTATAAACACTAATAAAAATCCAAATCCATTCAAATCCATTGGCAAAAGGTGCCATTCATGAATCCATTCAATTTAACATTAAATTCAGTCCTTGATTTTGAATTGCATTTCTTCTTCATATTATTTGTTGAATTCAAAATTAAAGAGTTGCTCCCATCATTTTTGGTTAACAAGCCTCTTCTTTTGATTCCAAACACACTTTTTGATACATTTATCATGAAATATAACACATGTGGCTAAACAAACTAGTATATTAATTGATTCAAACAAGTATAAACACCAATAAAAATCCAAATCTATTTAAATCCATCGGCCAAAGGTGCCATTATTCTGGGTTTGCATTTCCTACAAATGTTAATTAGTTTAATTGCTAAATAACGAGAATTTCTAATCACCTAATGTTAATCAGGCTCCTCTTGTTGTTACCAGGACTATTTTTCATGCAATAAACATGAAATTAACTTTTGTTTCTTTCTTAATAACTATATTCATTTTGAAAAAAATGCCCGTGGACCATTAATTACATGAATTCATTCAATTTAACATTCAATTCAGTCCTTGATTTTGAATTGCATTTCTTGTTGATATTATTTGTTGAATTCAAAATTAAATAGTTGCTACCATCATTTTTGGTTAACAAGCCTCTTCTTTTGATTCCAAACACACTTTTTGATACATTGATCATGAAATATAACACATGTGGCTAAACAACATAGTATATTAATTGATTCAAACAAGTATAAACACGAATAAAAATCCAAATCTATTTGAATCCATCCGCCAAAGGTGTGATTATTCTGGGTTTGCATTTCGTACAAATGTTAATTGGTTTAATTCCTAAATAATGAGAATTTCTAATCACCTCACGTTAATCAGGCTCCTCTTGTTGTTACCAGGACTATTTTACAAGCAATAACCTTGAAATTAACTTTTGTTTCTTTCTTAATAAGTATATTCATTTTGAAAAAAATGCCGGTGGACCATCAATTACATGAATTCATTCAATTTAACATACAATTCAGTCCTTGATTTTGAATTGCATTTCTTATTGATATTATTTGTTGAATTCAAAATTAAAGAGTTGCTCCCATCATTTTTGGTTAACAAGCCTCTTCTTTTGATTCCAAACACACTTTTTGATCCATTGATCATGAAATATAACACATGTGGCTAAACAACCTAGTATATTAATTGATTCAAACAAGTATAAACACTAATAAAAATCAATCGACAGGCAAAAGGTGCCATTCATTAGGGTTTGCATTTCGTACAAATGTTAACCAGTTGAATTCCTAAATCATGACAATTTCTAATCACCTAATGTTAATTAGGCTCCGCTTGTTGTTACCAGGAATATTTTTCATGCAATAACTTTGAAATTAACTTTTATTTCTTTCTAAATAACTATATTCATTTTGAAAAAAATGCCCGCCGACCATCAATCACATGAATTCATTCAATTTAACAAACAATTCAGTCCTTGATTTTGAATTGTTTTTCTTATTGATATTATTTGTTGAATGCAAAATTGGAGAGTTGCTCCCATCATTTTTGGTTAACAAGCCTCATCTTTTGATTCCAAACACACTTTTTGATCCATTGATCATGAAATATAACACCTGTGGCTAAACAACATAGTATATTATGTGATTCAAACAAGTATAAACACTAATAAAAATCCAAATCCATTCAAATCCATTGGCAAAAGGTGCCATTCATCTGGGTTTGCATTTCGTACAAATGGTTTCTGGTTTAATTCCTAAATAATGAGAATTTCTAATCACCTAATGTTAATTAGGCTCCACTTGTTGTTACCAGGACAATTTTTCATGAAATAACCTTGAAATTAAATTTTGTTTGTTTCTTAATAACTATATTCATCTTGAAAAAAAAAATGCCCGTGGACCGTCAATTTCATGAATCCATTCAATTTAACATTAAATTCAGTCCTTGATTTTGAATTGCATTTCTTCTTCATATTATTTGTTGAATTCAAAATTAAAGAGTTGCTCCCATCATTTTTGGTTAACAAGCCTCTTCTTTTGATTCCAAACACACTTTTTGATACATTGATCATGAACTACAACACATGTGGATAGACAAGCTAGTATATTAATTAATTCAAACAAATATAAACACCAATAAAAATCCAAATCCATTTAAATCCATTGGCAAAAGGTGCCATTCATCTGGGTTTGCATTACGTGCAAATGCTTTCTAGTTTAATTCCTAAATAATGAGAATTTCTAATCACCTCATGTTAATTAGGCTCCTCTTGTTGTTACCAGGACTATTTTTCATGCAATAACCTTGAAATTAACTTTTTTTTTTTTCTCTCTCTAATAAACTATATTCATTTGGAAGAAAATGCACGTGGACCATCAATTACATGAATTCATTCAATTTAACAAACAATTCAGTCCTTGATTTTGAATTGCATTTCTTATTGGTATTAATTGTTGAATTCGAAATTCAAGAGTTGCTCCCATCATTTTTGGTTAACAAGCCTCTTCTTTTGATTCCAAATACACTTTTTGATACATTGATCATGAAATATAACACATGTGACTAAACAAGCTAGTATATTAATTGATTCAAACAAATATAAACACCAATAAAAATCCAAATCTATTTAAATCCACAGGCTAAAGGTGCCATTCGTGAACATTTGCATTTCGTACAAATGTTAACTGGTTTAATACCTAAATAATGACAATTTCTAATCACCTAATTTTAATCCGGCTCCTTTTGTTGTTACCAGGACTATTTTTCATGCAATAAATTTGAAATTAACTTTTATTTCTTTCTTAATAACTATATTCATTTTGAAAAAAAGGCCCGTGGACCATCCATTACAGGAATTCATTCAATTTAACAAACAATTCGGTCCTTGATTTTGAATTGCATTTCTTCTTGATATTATTTGTTGAATTCAAAATTAAAGAGTTGCTCCCATCATTTTTGGTTAACAAGCCTCTTCTTTTGATTCCAAACACACTTTTTGATACATTGATCATGAAATATAACACATGTGGCTAGACAAGCTAGTATATTAATTGATTCAAAACAAGTGTAAAACACCAATAAAAATCCGAATCTATTTAAATCCACAGGCGAAAAGGTGCCATTCATTAGGGTTAGCATTTCGTACAAATGTTAACTCGTTGAATTCCTAAATAATGACAATTTCTAATCTCCTAATGTTATTTAGGCTCCTCTTGTTGTTACCAGGACTATTTTTCATGCAATAACCTTCAAATTAACATTTGTTTTCTTTCTTAATAACTATATTCATTTTGAAAAAAATGCCCGTCGACCATCAATTACATGAATTCATTCAATTTAACAAACAATTCAGTCCTTGATTTTGAATTGCATTTCTTTTTGATATTATTTTTTGAATTCAAAATTAGAGAGTTGCTCCCATCATTTTTGGTTAACAAGCCTCTTCTTTTGATTCCAAACACACTTTTTGATCCATTGATTATGAAATATAACACTTGTGGTTAAACAACCTAGTATATTAATTGATTCAAACAAGTATAAACACCAATAAAAATCCAAATCTATTTAAATTCGTCGGCGAACGGTGCCATTCATCATGGTTTACATTTCATAAAAATGTTAACTGGTTTAATTCCTAAATAATGAGAATTTCTAATCACCTCAAGTTAATTAGGCTCCTCTTGTTGTTACTAGGACTATTTTGCATGCAATAACCTTGAAATTAACTTTTTTTCTCTGTTAATAACTATATTCATTTTGAAAAAATGCACGTGGACCATCAATTACATGAATTCATTCAATTTAACAAACAATTCAGTCCATGATTTTGAATTGCATTTCTTCTTGATATTATTTGTTGAATTCAAAATTAAAGAGTTGCTCCCTTCATTTTTGGTTAACAAGCCTCTTCTTTTGATTCCAAACACACTTTTTGATACATTGATCATGAAATATGACACCTGTGGCTAAACAACATAGTATATTAATTGATTCAAAAAAGTATAAACACTAATAAAAATCCAAATCCATTCAAATCCATTGGCAAAAGGTGCCATTCATCTGGATTTGCATTTCGTACAAATGGTTTCTTGTTTAATTCCTAAATAATGAGAATTTCTCTAATCACCTAATGTTAATAAGGCTCCTCTTGTTGTTACCAGGACAATTTTTCATGCAATAACCTTGAAATTAACTTTTGTTTGTTTCTTAATAACTATATTCATTTTGAAAAAAAAAAATGCTCGTGGACTGTCAATTTCATGAATCCATTCAATTTGACATTAAATTCAGTCCTTGATTTTGAATTGCATTTCTTCTTCATATTATTTGTTGAATTCAAAATTAAAGAGTTGCTCCCATCATTTTTGGTTAACAAGCCTCTACTTTTGATTCCAAACACACTTTTTGATACATTGATCATGAAATATAACACATGTGGCTAAACAACCTTGTATATTAATTGATTCAAACAAGTATAAACGCTAATAAAAATCCAAATCCATTTAAATCCATTGGCAAAAGGTGCCATTCATCTGGGTTTGCATTTCGTGCAAATAATTTCTAGTTTAATACCAAAATAATGAGAATTTCTGATCACCTAATGTTAATTAGGCTCCTCTTGTTGTTACCAGGACTATTTTTCATGCAATAACCTTGAAATTAAACTTTTGTTTCTTTCTTAATAACTATATATTCATTTTGAAAAAAAAATGCCCGTGGACCGTCAATTTCATGAATCCATTCAATTCAACATTAAATTCAGTCCTTGATTTTGAATTGCATTTCTTCTTGATATTATTTGTTGAATTCAAAACTAAAGAGTTGCTCCCATCATTTTTGGTTAACAAGCCTCTTCTTTTGATTCCAAACACACTTTTTGATACATTGATCATGAAATATAACATATGTGGCTAAACAACCTAGTATATTAATTGATTCAAACAAGTACAAACACCAATAAAAATCCAAATCTATTTAAATCCACAGGTAAAAGGTATCATTCATCGGGGTTTGCATTTCGTACAAAGGTTAACTGATTTAATTCCTAAATAATGACAATTTCTAATCACCTAATGTTAATTAGGCTCCTCTTGTTGTTACCAGGACAATTTTTCATGCAATAACCTTCAAATTAACATTTGTTTCTTTCTTAATCACGTAATGTTAATTAGGCTCCTCTTGTTGTTATCAGGATCATTTTTCATGCAATAACCTTGAAATTTACTTTTGTTTCTTTCTTAATAACTATATTCATTTTGCAAAAAATGCCTGTGGACCATGAATTACATGAATCCATTCAATTTAACATTAAATTCTGTCCTTGATTTTGAATTACATTTCTTCTTGATATTATTTTTTGAATTCAAAATTAAAGAATTGTGCCCATCATTTTTGGTTAACAAGCCTCTTCTTTTGATTCCAAACACACTTTTTGATACATTGCTCATGAAATATAACACATGTGACTAAACAATCTAGTATATTAATTGATTCAAACAAGTATAAACATCAATAAAAATCCAATTCTATTTAAATCCACAGGTAAAAGGTTCTATTCATCAGGGTTTGCATTTCGTAGAAATGTTAACTGGGTTAATTCCTAAATAATGACAATTTCTAATCACTTAATGTTAATTAGGCTCCTCTTGTTGTTACCAGGACTATATTTTATACAATAACTTTGAAATTAACTTTTATTTCTTTCTTAATACCTATATTCATTTTGAAAAAAATGCCCGTGACCCATCAATTACATGAATTCATTCAATTTAACAAACAATTCAGTCCTTGATTTTGAATTGCATTTCTTATTGATATTATTTGTTGAATTCAAAATTAGAGAGTTGCTCCCATCATTTTTGGTTAACAAGCCTCTTCTTTTGATTCCAAACACACTTTTTGATCCATTGATTATGAAATATAACACTTGTGGTTAAACAACCTAGTATATTAATTGATTCAAACAAG
Organism: Ceriops zippeliana; assembly: GCA_037897445.1. Classification (NCBI taxonomy): domain Eukaryota; kingdom Viridiplantae; phylum Streptophyta; class Magnoliopsida; order Malpighiales; family Rhizophoraceae; genus Ceriops; species Ceriops zippeliana. The sequence continues at coordinate 53,956 of JBAPLH010000991.1, read as the reverse complement.
TATAAACACCAATAAAAATCCAAATCTATTTAAATTCGTCGGCGAACGGTGCCATTCATCATGGTTTACATTTCATAAAAATGTTAACTGGTTTAATTCCTAAATAATGAGAATTTCTAATCACCTCAAGTTAATTAGGCTCCTCTTGTTGTTACCAGGACTATTTTGCATGCAATAACCTTGAAATTAACTTTTTTTCTCTGTTAATAACTATATTCATTTTGAAAAAATGCACGTGGACCATCAATTACATGAATTCATTCAATTTAACAAACAATTCAGTCCATGATTTTGAATTGCATTTCTTCTTGATATTATTTGTTGAATTCAAAATTAAAGAGTTGCTCCCTTCATTTTTGGTTAACAAGCCTCTTCTTTTGATTCCAAACACACACTTTTTGATACATTGATCATGAAATATGACACCTGTGGCTAAACAACATAGTATATTAATTGATTCAAAAAAGTATAAACACTAATAAAAATCCAAATCCATTCAAATCCATTGGCAAAAGGTGCCATTCATCTGGATTTGCATTTCGTACAAAATGGTTTCTTGTTTTAATTCCTAAATAATGAGAATTTCTAATCACCTAATGTTAATAAGGCTCCTCTTGTTGTTACCAGGACAATTTTTCATGCAATAACCTTGAAATTAACTTTTGTTTGTTTCTTAATAACTATATTCATTTTGAAAAAAAATGCTCGTGGACTGTCAATTTCATGAATCCATTCAATTTGACATTAAATTCAGTCCTTGATTTTGAATTGCATTTCTTCTTCATATTATTTGTTGAAATTCAAAATTAAAGAGTTGCTCCCATCATTTTTGGTTAACAAGCCTCTACTTTTGATTCCAAACACACTTTTTGATACATTGATCATGAAATATAACACATGTGGCTAAACAACCTTGTATATTAATTGATTCAAACAAGTATAAACGCTAATAAAAATCCAAATCCATTTAAATCCATTGGCAAAAGGTGCCATTCATCTGGGTTTGCATTTCGTGCAAATAATTTCTAGTTTAATACCAAAATAATGAGAATTTCTGATCACCTAATGTTAATTAGGCTCCTCTTGTTGTTACCAGGACTATTTTTTTCATGCAATAACCTTGAAATTAAACTTTTTGTTTCTTTTCTTAATAACTATATTCATTTTGAAAAAAAATGCCCGTGGACCGTCAATTTCATGAATCCATTCAATTCAACATTAAATTCAGTCCTTGATTTTGAATTGCATTTCTTCTTGATATTATTTGTTGAATTCAAAACTAAAGAGTTGCTCCCATCATTTTTGGTTAACAAGCCTCTTCTTTTGATTCCAAAACACACTTTTTGATACATTGATCATGAAATATAACATATGTGGCTAAACAACCTAGTATATTAATTGATTCAAACAAGTACAAACACCAATAAAAATCCAAATCTATTTAAATCCACAGGTAAAAGGTATCATTCATCGGGGTTTGCATTTCGTACAAAGGTTAACTGATTTAATTCCTAAATAATGACAATTTCTAATCACCTAATGTTAATTAGGCTCCTCTTGTTGTTACCAGGACAATTTTTCATGCAATAACCTTCAAATTAACATTAGTTTCTTTCTTAATCACGTAATGTTAATTAGGCTCCTCTTGTTGTTATCAGGATCATTTTTCATGCAATAACCTTGAAATTTACTTTTGTTTCTTTCTTAATAACTATATTCATTTTGCAAAAAATGCCTGTGCACCATGAATTACATGAATCCATTCAATTTAACATTAAATTCTGTCCTTGATTTTGAATTACATTTCTTCTTGATATTATTTGTTGAATTCAAAATTAAAGAATTGTGCCCATCATTTTTGGTTAACAAGCCTCTTCTTTTGATTCCAAACACACTTTTTGATACATTGCTCATGAAATATAACACATGTGACTAAACAATCTAGTATATTAATTGATTCAAACAAGTATAAACATCAATAAAAATCCAATTCTATTTAAATCCACAGGTAAAAGGTGCTATTCATCAGGGTTTGCATTTCATAGAAATGTTAAACTGGGTTAATTCCTAAATAATGACAATTTCTAATCACCTAATGTTAATTAGGCTCCTCTTGTTGTTACCAGGACTATATTTTATACAATAACTTTGAAATTAACTTTTATTTCTTTCTTAATACCTATATTCATTTTGAAAAAAATGCCCGTGACCCATCAATTACATGAATTCATTCAATTTAACAAACAATTCAGTCCTTGATTTTGAATTGCATTTCTTATTGATATTATTTGTTGAATTCAAAATTAGAGAGTTGCTCCTATCATTTTTGGTTAACAAGCCTCTTCTTTTGATTCCAAACACACTTTTTGATACATTGATCATGAAGTATAACACATGTGGCTAAACAACCTAGTATATTAATTGATTCAAACAAGTATAAACACTAATAAAAATCCAAATCCATTTAAATCCATTGGCAAAAGGAGCCATTCATCTGGGTTTGCATTTCGTACAAATGTTAACTGGCTTAATTCCTAAATAATGAGAATTTCTAATCACCTCATGTTAATTAGGCTCCTCTTGTTGTTACGAGGTCTATTTTTCATGCAATAACCTTGAAATTAACATCTGTTTCTTTCTTGATAACTATATTCATTTTGAAAAAAATGCCCGTGGACCATCAATTGCATGAATTCATTCAATTTAACATACAATTCAGTCCTTGATTTTGAATTGCATTTCTTCTTGATATTATTTGTTGAATTCAAAATTAAAGAGTTGCTCCCATCATTTTTGGTTAACAAGCCTCTTCTTTTGATTCCAAACACACTTTTTGATACATTGATCATGAAATATAGCACATGTGGCTAAACAACCTATTATATTAATTGATTCAAACAAGTATAAACACCAATAAAAATCCAAATCTATGTAAATCCACAGGCAAAAGGTGCCATTCATCAGGATTTGCATTTCGTACAAATGTTAACTGGTTTAATTCCTAAATAATGACAATTTCTAATCACCTAATGTTAATTAGGCTACTCTTGTTGTTACCAGGACTATTTTTCATGCAATAACTATGAAATTAACTTTTATTTTCTTTCTTAATAACTAACTATATTCATGTTGAAAAAAATGCCAATGGACCATCAATTACATGAATTCATTCAATTTAACAAACAATTTAGTCCTTGATTTTGAATTGCATTTCTTGTTGATATTATTTGTTGAATTCAAAATCAAAGAGTTGCTCCCATCATTTTTGGTTAACAAGCCTCTTCTTTTGATTCCAAACACACTTTTTGATACATTGATCATGAAGTATAAACACATGTGGTTTAAACAACCTAGTATATTAATTGATTCAAACAAGTATAAAACACCAATAAAAATCCAAATCTATTTAAATCAATCGGCCAAAGGTGCCATTCATCATGGTTTGCATTTCGTACAAATGTTAACTAATTTAATTCGTAAATAATGAGAATTTCTAATCACCTTATGTTAATCAGGCTCCTCTTGTTGTTACGAGGACTATTTTTCAAGCAATAACCTTGAAATTAACTTTTGTTTCTTTGTTAATAACTATATTCATTTTGAAAAAAAATACCCGTAGACCATCAATTACATGAATTCATTCAATTTAACATACAATTCAGTCCTTGATTTTGAATTGCATTTCTTATTGGTATTAATTATTGAATTCAAAATTAAAGAGTTGCTCCCATTATTTTTGGTTAACAAGCCTCTTCTTTTGATTCCAAACACACTTTTTGATCCATTGATTATGAAATATATAACACTTGTGGTTAAACAACCTAGTATATTAATTGATTCAAACAAGTATAAAACACCAATAAAAATCCAAATCTATTTAAATTCGTCGGCGAAACGGTGCCATTCATCATGGTTTACATTTCATAAAAATGTTAACTGGTTTAATTTCCTAAATAATGAGAATTTCTAATCACCTCAAGTTAATTAGGCTCCTCTTGTTGTTACCAGGACTATTTTTGCATGCAATAACCTTGAAATTAACTTTTTTTCTCTGTTAATAACTATATTCATTTTGAAAAAATGCACGTGGACCATCAATTACATGAATTCATTCAATTTAACAAACAATTCAGTCCATGATTTTGAATTGCATTTCTTCTTGATATTATTTGTTGAATTCAAAATTAAAGAGTTGCTCCCTTCATTTTTGGTTAACAAGCCTCTTCTTTTGATTCCAAACACACTTTTTGATACATTGATCATGAAATATGACACCTGTGGCTAAACAACATAGTATATTAATTGATTCAAAAAAGTATAAACACTAATAAAAATCCAAATCCATTCAAATCCATTGGCAAAAGGTGCCATTCATCTGGATTTGCATTTCGTACAAATGGTTTCTTGTTTAATTCCTAAATAATGAGAATTTCTAATCACCTAATGTTAATAAGGCTCCTCTTGTTGTTACCAGGACAATTTTTCATGCAATAACCTTGAAATTAACTTTTGTTTGTTTCTTAATAACTATATTCATTTTGAAAAAAAATGCTCGTGGACTGTCAATTTCATGAATCCATTCAATTTGACATTAAATTCAGTCCTTGATTTTGAATTGCATTTCTTCTTCATATTATTTGTTGAATTCAAAATTAAAGAGTTGCTCCCATCATTTTTGGTTAACAAGCCTCTACTTTTGATTCCAAACACACTTTTTGATACATTGATCATGAAATATAACACATGTGGCTAAACAACCTTGTATATTAATTGATTCAAACAAGTATAAACGCTAATAAAAATCCAAATCCATTTAAATCCATTGGCAAAAGGTGCCATTCATCTGGGTTTGCATTTCGTGCAAATAATTTCTAGTTTAATACCAAAATAATGAGAATTTCTGATCACCTAATGTTAATTAGGCTCCTCTTGTTGTTACCAGGACTATTTTTCATGCAATAACCTTGAAATTAAACTTTTGTTTCTTTCTTAATAACTATATTCATTTTGAAAAAAAATGCCCGTGGACCGTCAATTTCATGAATCCATTCAATTCAACATTAAATTCAGTCCTTGATTTTGAATTGCATTTCTTCTTGATATTATTTGTTGAATTCAAAACTAAAGAGTTGCTCCCATCATTTTTGGTTAACAAGCCTCTTCTTTTGATTCCAAACACACTTTTTGATACATTGATCATGAAATATAACATATGTGGCTAAACAACCTAGTATATTAATTGATTCAAACAAGTACAAACACCAATAAAAATCCAAATCTATTTAAATCCACAGGTAAAAGGTATCATTCATCGGGGTTTGCATTTCGTACAAAGGTTAACTGATTTAATTCCTAAATAATGACAATTTCTAATCACCTAATGTTAATTAGGCTCCTCTTGTTGTTACCAGGACAATTTTTCATGCAATAACCTTCAAATTAACATTAGTTTCTTTCTTAATCACGTAATGTTAATTAGGCTCCTCTTGTTGTTATCAGGATCATTTTTCATGCAATAACCTTGAAATTTACTTTTGTTTCTTTCTTAATAACTATATTCATTTTGCAAAAAATGCCTGTGCACCATGAATTACATGAATCCATTCAATTTAACATTAAATTCTGTCCTTGATTTTGAATTACATTTCTTCTTGATATTATTTGTTGAATTCAAAATTAAAGAATTGTGCCCATCATTTTTGGTTAACAAGCCTCTTCTTTTGATTCCAAACACACTTTTTGATACATTGCTCATGAAATATAACACATGTGACTAAACAATCTAGTATATTAATTGATTCAAACAAGTATAAACATCAATAAAAATCCAATTCTATTTAAATCCACAGGTAAAAGGTGCTATTCATCAGGGTTTGCATTTCATAGAAATGTTAACTGGGTTAATTCCTAAATAATGACAATTTCTAATCACCTAATGTTAATTAGGCTCCTCTTGTTGTTACCAGGACTATATTTTATACAATAACTTTGAAATTAACTTTTATTTCTTTCTTAATACCTATATTCATTTTGAAAAAAATGCCCGTGACCCATCAATTACATGAATTCATTCAATTTAACAAACAATTCAGTCCTTGATTTTGAATTGCATTTCTTATTGATATTATTTGTTGAATTCAAAATTAGAGAGTTGCTCCTATCATTTTTGGTTAACAAGCCTCTTCTTTTGATTCCAAACACACTTTTTGATACATTGATCATGAAGTATAACACATGTGGCTAAACAACCTAGTATATTAATTGATTCAAACAAGTATAAACACTAATAAAAATCCAAATCCATTTAAATCCATTGGCAAAAGGAGCCATTCATCTGGGTTTGCATTTCGTACAAATGTTAACTGGCTTAATTCCTAAATAATGAGAATTTCTAATCACCTCATGTTAATTAGGCTCCTCTTGTTGTTACGAGGTCTATTTTTCATGCAATAACCTTGAAATTAACATCTGTTTCTTTTTCTTGATAACTATATTCATTTTGAAAAAAATGCCCGTGGACCATCAATTGCATGAATTCATTCAATTTAACATACAATTCAGTCCTTGATTTTGAATTGCATTTCTTCTTGATATTATTTGTTGAATTCAAAATTAAAGAGTTGCTCCCATCATTTTTGGTTAACAAGCCTCTTCTTTTGATTCCAAACACACTTTTTGATACATTGATCATGAAATATAGCACATGTGGCTAAACAACCTATTATATTAATTGATTCAAACAAGTATAAACACCAATAAAAATCCAAATCTATGTAAATCCACAGGCAAAAGGTGCCATTCATCAGGATTTGCATTTCGTACAAATGTTAACTGGTTTAATTCCTAAATAATGACAATTTCTAATCACCTAATGTTAATTAGGCTACTCTTGTTGTTACCAGGACTATTTTTCATGCAATAACTATGAAATTAACTTTTATTTCTTTCTTAATAACTATATTCATGTTGAAAAAAATGCCAATGGACCATCAATTACATGAATTCATTCAATTTAACAAACAATTTAGTCCTTGATTTTGAATTGCATTTCTTGTTGATATTATTTGTTGAATTCAAAATCAAAGAGTTGCTCCCATCATTTTTGGTTAACAAGCCTCTTCTTTTGATTCCAAACACACTTTTTGATACATTGATCATGAAGTATAACACATGTGGTTAAACAACCTAGTATATTAATTGATTCAAACAAGTATAAACACCAATAAAAATCCAAATCTATTTAAATCAATCGGCCAAAGGTGCCTTTCATCATGGTTTGCATTTCGTACAAATGTTAACTAATTTAATTCGTAAATAATGAGAATTTCTAATCACCTTATGTTAATCAGGCTCCTCTTGTTGTTACGAGGACTATTTTTCAAGCAATAACCTTGAAATTAACTTTTGTTTCTTTGTTAATAACTATATTCATTTTGAAAAAAATACCCGTAGACCATCAATTACATGAATTCATTCAATTTAACATACAATTCAGTCCTTGATTTTGAATTGCATTTCTTATTGGTATTAATTATTGAATTCAAAATTAAAGAGTTGCTCCCATCATTTTTGGTTAAGAAGCCACATCTTTTGATTCCAAACACACTTTTTGATCCATTGATCATGAAATATAAAACATATGGCTAAACAACGTAGTATATTAATTGATTCAAACAAGTATAAACACTAATAAAAATCCAAATCCATTTAAATATATTGTCAAAAGGTGCCATTCGTCAGGGTTTGCATTTCGTACAAATGTTAACAGGTTTAATTCCTAAATAATGAGAATTTCTAATCACTTCATGTTAATTAGGCTCCTCTTGTTGTTACCAGGACTATTTTTCAAGCACTAACCTTGAAATTAACTTTTGTTTCTTTCTTAATAACTATATTCATTTTGAAAAAAATGCTCGTGGACCATCAATTACATGAATTCATTCAATTTAACATACAATTCAGTCCTTGATTTTGAATTGCATTTCTTCTTGATATTATTTGTTGAATTCAAAATTAAAGAGTTGCTCCCATCATTTTTGGTTAACAAGCCTCTTCTTTTGATTCCAAACACACTTTTTGATACATTGATCATGAAATATAGCACATGTGGCTAAACAACCTATTATATTAATTGATTCAAACAAGTATAAACACCAATAAAAATCCAAATCTATGTAAATCCACAGGCAAAAGGTGCCATTCATCAGGATTTGCATTTCGTACAAATGTTAACTGGTTTAATTCCTAAATAATGACAATTTCTAATCACCTAATGTTAATTAGGCTACTCTTGTTGTTACCAGGACTATTTTTCATGCAATAACTATGAAATTAACTTTTATTTCTTTCTTAATAACTATATTCATTTGAAAAAAAAAATGCCAATGGACCATCAATTACATGAATTCATTCAATTTAACAAACAATTTAGTCCTTGATTTTGAATTGCATTTCTTGTTGATATTATTTGTTGAATTCAAAATCAAAGAGTTGCTCCCCATCATTTTTTTTGGTTAACAAGCCTCTTCTTTTGATTCCAAACACACTTTTTGATACATTGATCATGAAGTATAACACATGTGGTTAAACAACCTAGTATATTAATTGATTCAAACAAGTATAAACACCAATAAAAATCCAAATCTATTTAAATCAATCGGCCAAAGGTGCCATTCATCATGGTTTGCATTTCGTACAAATGTTAACTAATTAATTCGTAAATAATGAGAATTTCTAATCACCTTATGTTAATCAGGCTCCTCTTGTTGTTACGAGGACTATTTTTCAAGCAATAACCTTGAAATTAACTTTTGTTTCTTTGTTAATAACTATATTCATTTTGAAAAAAATACCCGTAGACCATCAATTACATGAATTCATTCAATTTAACATACAATTCAGTCCTTGATTTTGAATTGCATTTCTTATTGGTATTAATTATTGAATTCAAAATTAAAGAGTTGCTCCCATCATTTTTGGTTAAGAAGCCACATCTTTTGATTCCAAACACACTTTTTGATCCATTGATCATGAAATATAAAACATATGGCTAAACAACGTAGTATATTAATTGATTCAAACAAGTATAAACACTAATAAAAATCCAAATCCATTTAAATATATATTGTCAAAAGGTGCCATTCGTCAGGGTTTGCATTTCGTACAAATGTTAACAGGTTTAATTCCTAAATAATGAGAATTTCTAATCACTTCATGTTAATTAGGCTCCTCTTGTTGTTACCAGGACTATTTTTCAAGCACTAACCTTGAAATTAACTTTTGTTTCTTTCTTAATAACTATATTCTTTTTGAAAAAAATGCTCGTGGACCATCAATTACATGAATTCATTCAATTTAACATACAATTCAGTCCTTGATTTTGAATTGCATTTCTTCTTGATATTATTTGTTGAATTCAAAATTAAAGAGTTGCTCCCATCATTTTTGGTTAACAAGCCTCTTCTTTTGATTCCAAACACACTTTTTGATACATTGATCATGAAATATAGCACATGTGGCTAAAGAACCTATTATATTAATTGATTCAAACAAGTAAAAACATCAATAAAAATCCAAATCTATGTAAATCCACAGGCAAAAGGTGCCATTCATCAGGGTTTGCATTTCGTAAAAATGTTAACTGGTTTAATTCCTAAATAATGACAATTTCTAATAACCTAATGTTAATTAGGCTACTCTTGTTGTTACCAGGACTATTTTTCATGCAACAACTATGAAATTAACTTTTATTTCTTTCTTAATAACTATATTCATGTTGAAAAAAATGCCAATAGACCATCAATTAGATGAATTCATTCAATTTAACAAACAATTTAGTCCTTGATTTTGAATTTCATTTCTTATTGATATTATTTGTTGAATTCAAAATTAAAGAGTTGTTCCTATCATTTTTGGTTAACAAGCCTCTTCTTTTGATTCCAAACACACTTTTTGATACATTGATCATGAAGTATAACACATGTGGCTAAACAACCTAGTATATTAATTGATTCAAACAAGTACAAACACTGATAAAAATCCAAATCCATTTAAATCCATTGGCAAAAGGTGCCATTAATCAAGGTTTGCATTTCATACAAATCTTTTCTGGTTTAATTCCTAAATAATGAGAATTTCTAATCACCTCATGTTAATTAGGCTTCCCTTGTTGTTACCAGGACTATTTTTCATGCAATAACCTTGAAATTAACTTTTGTTTCTTTCTTAATAACTATATTCATTTTGAAAAAAATGCTCGTGGACCATTAATTACATGAGTCCATTCAATTTAACATTAAATACAATCCTTGATTTTGAATTGCATTTCATCTTGACATTATTTGTTGAATTCAAAATTAAAGATTTGCTCCCATCATTTTTGGTTAACAAGCCTCTTCTTTTGATTGCAAACACACTTTTTGATACATTGATCATGAAATATAACACATGTGGCTAAACAACCCAGTATATTAATTGATTCAAACAAGTATAAACACCAATAAAAATCCACAGGCAAAAGGTGCCATTCATTAGGGTTTGCATTTCGTACAAATCTTAACTCATTTAATTCCTAAATAATGACAATTTCTAACCTCCTAATGTTAATTAGGCTCCTCCTGTTGTTACCAGGACTATTTTTCATGCAATAACCTTGAATTTAACATTCGTTTCTTTCTTAATAACTATATTCATTTTGAAAAAAATGCCCGTAGACCATCAATTACATGAATTCATTCAATTTAACATACAATTCAGTCCTTGATTTTGAATTGCATTTCTTATTGGTATTAATTATTGAATTCAAAATTAAAGAGTTGCTCCCATCATTTTTGGTTAAGAAGCCACATCTTTTGATTCCAAACACAATTTTTGATCCATTGATCATGAAATATAAAACATATGGCTAAACAACGTAGTATATTAATTGATTCAAACAAGTATAAACACTAATAAAAATCCAAATCCATTTAAATATATTGTCAAAAGGTGCCATTCGTCAGGGTTTGCATTTCGTACAAATGTTAACAGGTTTAATTCCTAAATAATGAGAATTTCTAATCACTTCATGTTAATTAGGCTCCTCTTGTTGTTACCAGGACTATTTTTCAAGCACTAACCTTGAAATTAACTTTTGTTTCTTTCTTAATAACTATATTCATTTTGAAAAAAATGCTCGTGGACCATCAATTACATGAATTCATTCAATTTAACATACAATTCAGTCCTTGATTTTGAATTGCATTTCTTCTTGATATTATTTGTTGAATTCAAAATTAAAGAGTTGCTCCCATCATTTTTGGTTAACAAGCCTCTTCTTTTGATTCCAAACACACTTTTTGATACATTGATCATGAAATATAGCACATGTGGCTAAAGAACCTATTATATTAATTGATTCAAACAAGTAAAAACATCAATAAAAATCCAAATCTATGTAAATCCACAGGCAAAAGGTGCCATTCATCAGGGTTTGCATTTCGTAAAAATGTTAACTGGTTTAATTCCTAAATAATGACAATTTCTAATAACCTAATGTTAATTAGGCTACTCTTGTTGTTACCAGGACTATTTTTCATGCAACAACTATGAAATTAACTTTTATTTCTTTCTTAATAACTATATTCATGTTGAAAAAAATGCCAATAGACCATCAATTAGATGAATTCATTCAATTTAACAAACAATTTAGTCCTTGATTTTGAATTTCATTTCTTATTGATATTATTTGTTGAATTCAAAATTAAAGAGTTGTTCCTATCATTTTTCGTTAACAAGCCTCTTCTTTTGATTCCAAACACACTTTTTGATACATTGATCATGAAGTATAACACATGTGGCTAAACAACCTAGTATATTAATTGATTCAAACAAGTACAAACACTGATAAAAATCCAAATCCATTTAAATCCATTGGCAAAAGGTGCCATTAATCTAGGTTTGCATTTCATACAAATCTTTTCTGGTTTAATTCCTAAATAATGAGAATTTCTAATCACCTCATGTTAATTAGGCTTCCCTTGTTGTTACCAGGACTATTTTTCATGCAATAACCTTGAAATTAACTTTTGTTTCTTTCTTAATAACTATATTCATTTTGAAAAAAATGCTCGTGGACCATTAATTACATGAGTCCATTCAATTTAACATTAAATACAATCCTTGATTTTGAATTGCATTTCATCTTGACATTATTTGTTGAATTCAAAATTAAAGATTTGCTCCCATCATTTTTGGTTAACAAGCCTCTTCTTTTGATTGCAAACACACTTTTTGATACATTGATCATGAAATATAACACATGTGGCTAAACAACCCAGTATATTAATTGATTCAAACAAGTATAAACACCAATAAAAATCCAAATCTATTTAAAAATCCACAGGCAAAAGGTGCCATTCATTAGGGTTTGCATTTCGTACAAATCTTAACTCATTTAATTCCTAAATAATGACAATTTCTAACCTCCTAATGTTAATTAGGCTCCTCCTGTTGTTACCAGGACTATTTTTCATGCAATAACCTTGAATTTAACATTCGTTTCTTTCTTAATAACTATATTCATTTTGAAAAAAATGCCCGTAGACCATCAATTACATGAATTCATTCAATTTAACATACAATTCAGTCCTTGATTTTGAATTGCATTTCTTATTGGTATTAATTGTTGAATTGAAAATTAAAGAGTTGCTCCCATCATTTTTAGTTAACAAGCCACATCTTTTGATTCCAAACACATTTTTTGATCCATTGATCATGAAATATAAAACATATGGCTAAACAATGTAGTATATTAATTGATTCAAACAAGTATAAACACTAATAAAAATCCAAATCCATTTAAATATATTGGCAAAAGGTGCCATTCGTCAGGGTTTGCATTTCGTACAAATGTTAACAGGTTTAATTCCTAAATAATGAGAATTTCTAATCACCTCATGTTAATTAGGCTCTTCATGTTGTTACCAGAACAATTTTTCATGCAATAACCTTGAAATTAACATCTGTTTCTTTCTTAATAACTATATTCATTTTGAAAAAAAATGCCGTAGACGATCAATTACATCAATTCATTCAATTTAACATACAATTCAGTCCTTGATTTTGAATTGCATTTCTTCTTGATATTATTTGTTGAATTCAAAATTAAAGAGTTGCTCCCATCATTTTTGGTTAACAAGCCTCTTCTTTTGATTCCAAACACACTTTTTGATACATTGATCATGAAATATAGCACATGTGGCTAAAGAACCTATTATATTAATTGATTCAAACAAGTATAAACATCAATAAAAATCCAAATCTATGTAAATCCACAGGCAAAAGGTGCCATTCATCAGGGTTTGCATTTCGTAAAAATGTTAACTGGTTTAATTCCTAAATAATGACAATTTCTAATAACCTAATGTTAATTAGGCTACTCTTGTTGTTACCAGGACTATTTTTTCATGCAACAACTATGAAATTAACTTTTATTTCTTTCTTAATAACTATATTCATGTTGAAAAAAATGCCAATAGACCATCAATTAGATGAATTCATTCAATTTAACAAACAATTTAGTCCTTGATTTTGAATTTCATTTCTTATTGATATTATTTGTTGAATTCAAAATTAAAGAGTTGCTCCTATCATTTTTGGTTAACAAGCCTCTTCTTTTGATTCCAAACACACTTTTTGATACATTGATCATGAAGTATAACACATGTGGCTAAACAACCTAGTATATTAATTGATTCAAACAAGTACAAACACTGATAAAAATCCAAATCCATTTAAATCCATTGGCAAAAGGTGCCATTAATCTAGGTTTGCATTTCGTACAAATCTTTTCTGGTTTAATTCCTAAATAATGAGAATTTCTAATCACCTCATGTTAATTAGGCTTCCCTTGTTGTTACCAGGACTATTTTTCATGCAATAACCTTGAAATTAACTTTTGTTTCTTTCTTTATAACTATATTCATTTTGAAAAAAATGCCCGTGGACCATTAATTACATGAGTCCATTCAATTTAACATTAAATACAATCCTTGATTTTGAATTGCATTTCATCTTGATATTATTTGTTGAATTCAAAATTAAAGATTTGCTCCCATCATTTTTGGTTAACAAGCCTCTTCTTTTGATTGCAAACACACTTTTTGATACATTGATCATGAAATATAACACATGTGGCTAAACAACCCAGTATATTAATTGATTCAAACAAGTATAAACACCAATAAAAATCCAAATCTATTTAAATCCACAGGCAAAAGGTGCCATTCATTAGGGTTTGCATTTCGTACAAATCTTAACTCATTTAATTCCAAAATAATGACAATTTCTAACCTCCTAATGTTAATTAGGCTCCTCTTGTTGTTACCAGGACTATTTTTCATGCAATAACCTTGAATTTAACATTCGTTTCTTTCTTAATAACTATATTCATTTTGAAAAAAATGCCCGTAGACCATCAATTACATGAATTCATTCAATTTAACATACAATTCAGTCCTTGATTTTGAATTGCATTTCTTATTGGTATTAATTGTTGAATTCAAAATTAAAGAGTTGCTCCCATCATTTTTAGTTAACAAGCCACATCTTTTGATTCCAAACACACTTTTTGATCCATTGATCATGAAATATAAAACATATTGCTAAACAACGTAGTATATTAATTGATTCAAACAAGTATAAACACTAATAAAAATCCAAATCCATTTAAATCCATTGGCAAAAGGTGCCATTCGTCAGGGTTTGCATTTCGTACAAATGTTAACAGGTTTAATTCCTAAATAATGAGAATTTCTAATCACCTCGTGTTAATTAGGCTCCTCATGTTGTTACCAGAACAATTTTTCATGCAATAACCTTGAAATTAACATCTGTTTCTTTCTTAATAACTATATTCATTTTGAAAAAAATGCCCGTAGACGATCAATTACATCAATTCATTCAATTTAACATACAATTCAGTCGTTGATTTTGAATTACATTTCTTATTGATATTATTTGTTGAATTCAAAATTAAAGAGTTGCTCCCATCATTTTTGGTTAACAAGCCTCTTCTTTTGATTCCAAACACACTTTTTGATACATTGATCATGAAGTATAACACATGTGGTTAAACAACCTAGTATATTAATTGATTCAAACAAGTATAAACACCAATAAAAATCCAAATCTATTTAAATCCATCGGCCAAAGGTGCCATTCATCATGGTTTGCATTTCGTACAAATGTTAACTAATTTAATTCCTAAATAATGAGAATTTCTAATCACCTCATGTTAATCAAGCTCCTCTCGTTGTTACGAGGACTATTTTTCAAGCAATAACCTTGAAATTAACTTTTGTTTCTTTCTTAATAACTATATTCATTTTGAAAAAAATGCCCGTAGACCATCAATTACATGAATTCATTCAATTTAACATACAATTCAGTCCTTGATTTTGAATTTCATTTCTTATTGGTATTAATTGTTGAATTCAAAATTAAAGAGTTGCTCCCATCATTTTTGGTTAACAAGCCACTTCTTTTGATTCCAAACACACTTTTTGATCCATTGATCATGAAATATAACACATGTGGCTAAACAACATAGTATATTAATTGATTCAAACAAGTATAAACACTAATAAAAATCCAAATCCATTTAAATATATTGGCAAAAGGTGCCATTCATCTGGATTTGCATTTCGTACAATTGTTAACTGGCTTAATTCCTAAATAATGAGAATTTCTAATCACTTCATGTTAATTAGGCTCCTCTTGTTGTTACCAGGACTATTTTTCAAGTACTAACCTTGAAATTAACTTTTGTTTCTTTCTTAATAACTATATTCATTTTGAAAAAAATATCTGTCAACCATCAATTACATGAATTCATTCAATTTAACAAATAATTCAATCCTTGATTTTGAATTGCTTTTCTTATTGATATTATTTGTTGAATTCAAAATTGGAGAGTTGCTCCCATCATTTTTGGTTAACAAGCCACTTCTTTTGATTCCAAACACACTTTTTGATCCATTGATCATGAAATATAACACATGTGGCTAAACAACCTAGTATATTAATTGATTCAAACAAGTATAAACACTAATTACAATCCAAATCCATTAGCAAAAGGAGCCATTCATTTGGGTGTGCATTTCGTACAAATGTTAATTCCTAAATAATGAGAATTTCTAATCACCTCATGTTAATTAGGCTCCTCTTGTTGTTACGAGGACTATTTTTCATGCAATAACCTTGAAATTAACATCTGTTTCTTTCTTGATAACTATATTCATTTTGAAAAAAATGCCCGTGGACCATCAATTGCATGAATTCATTCAATTTAACATACAATTCAGTCCTTGATTTTGAATTGCATTTCTTCTAGATATTATTTGTTGAATTCAAAATTAAAGAGTTGCTCCCATCATTTTTGGTTAACAAGCCTCTTCTTTTGATTCCAAACACACTTTTTGATACATTGATCATGAAATATAGCACATGTGGCTAAACAACCTATTATATTAATTGATTCAAGCAAGTATAAACACCAATAAAAATCCAAATCTATGTAAATCCACAAGCAAAAGGTGCCATTCATCAGGGTTTGCATTTCGTACAAATGTTAACTGGTTTAATTCCTAAATAATGACAATTTCTAATAACCTAATGTTAATTAGGCTACTCTTGTTGTTACCAGGACTATTTTTCATGCAATAACCTTGAAATTAACTTTTGTTTCTTTCTTAATAACTATATTCATTTTGAAAAAAATGCTCGTGGACCATCAATTACATGAATTCATTCAATTTAACATACAATTCAGTCCTTGATTTTGAATTGCATTTCTTCTTGATATTATTTGTTGAATTCAAAATTAAAGAGTTGCTCCCATCATTTTTGGTTAACAAGCCTCTTCTTTTGATTCCAAACACACTTTTTGATACATTGATCATGAAATATAGCACATGTGGCTAAACAACCTATTATATTAATTGATTGATTCAAACAAGTATAAACACCAATAAAAATCCAAATCTATGTAAATCCACAAGCAAAAGGTGCCATTCATCAGGGTTTGCATTTCGTACAAATGTTAACTGGTTTAATTCCTAAATAATGACAATTTCTAATAACCTAATGTTAATTAGGCTACTCTTGTTGTTAGCAGGACTATTTTTCATGCAATAATTTTGAAATTAACTTTTGTTTCTTTCTTAATAACTATATTCATTTTGAAAAAAATGCCCATGGACCGTCAATTACATGAATTCATTCAATTTAACAAACAATTCAGTCCTTGATTTTGAATTGCATTTCTTATTGATATTATTTGTTGAATTCAAAATTAGAGAGCTGCTCCTATCATTTTTGGTTAACAAGCCTCTTCTTTTGATTCCAAACACACTTTTTGATACATTGATCATGAAGTATAACACATGTGGCTAAACAACCTAGTATATTAATCGATTCAAACAAGTATAAACACCAATAAAAATCCAAATATATTTAAATCCATCGGCCAAAGGTGTCATCATTCTGGGTTTGCATTTCGTACAAATGTTAACTGGTTTAATTCCTAAATAATGAGAATTTCTAATCACCTCATATTAATTAGGCTCCTCTTGTTGTTACCAGGACTATTTTTCATGCAACAACCTTGAAATTAACATCTATTTCTTTCTTAATAACTATATTCGTTTTGAAAAAAATGCCCGTGGACCATCAATTACATGAATTCATTCAATTTAACATACAAATCAGTCCTTGATTTTGAATTGCATTTCTTATTGAAATTATTTGTTGAATTCAAAATTAAAGAGTTGCTCCCATCATTTTTGGTTAACAAGCCTCTTCTTTTGATTCCAAGCACACTTTTTGATACATTGATCATGAAGTATAAAACATGTGGCTAAACAACCTAATATATTAATTGATTTAAACAAGTATAAACAGCAATAAAAATCCAAATCTATTTAAATCCATCGGCCAACGGTGCCATTATTCTAGGTTTGCATTTCGTACAAATGTTAACTGGTTTAATTCCTAAATTATGAGAATTTCTAATTACCTCATGTTAATCAGGCTCCTCTTGTTGTTACCAGGACTATTTTTCATGCAATAACTTTGAAATTAACTTTTGTTTCTTTCTTAATAACTATATTCATTTTGAAAAACATGCCCGTGGACCATCAATTACAGGAATTCATTCAATTTAACATACAATTCAGTCCCTGATTTTGAATTGCATTTCTTATTGATATTATTTGTTGAATTCAAAATTAGAGAGCTGCTCCTATCATTTTTGGTTAACAAGCCTCTTCTTTTGATTCCAAACACACTTTTTGATACATTGATCATGAAATATAACACATGTGGCTAAACAACATAGTATATTAATTGATTCAAACAAGTATAAACACTAATAAATATCCAAATCCATTTAAATCCATTGGCAAAAGGTGCCATTCATCAGGGTTTGCATTTCGTACAAATGTTAATTGGTTTAATTCCTAAATAATGAGAATTTCTAATCATCTCATGTTAATTTGGCTCCTCTTCTTGTTACCAGGACTATTTTTCATGCAATAACCTTGAAATTCACTTTTGTTTCTTTCTTAATAACTATATTCATTTTGAAAAAAATGCCCGTGGACCATCAATTACATGAATTCATTCAATTTAACAACCAATTCAGTCCATGATTTTGAATTGCATTTCTTATTGATATTATTTGTTGAATTCAAAATTAGAGAGTTGCCCCTATCATTTTTGGTTAACAAGCCTTTTCTTTTGATTCCAAACACACTTTTTGATACATTGATCATGAAGTATAACACATGTGGCTAAACAACCTAGTATATTAATTGATTCAAACAAATATAAACACTAATAAAAATCCAAATCCATTTAAATCCGTTGGCAAAAGGTGCCATTTATCTGGGATTGCATTTCGTACAAATGTTTACAAGTTTAATTCCTAAATAATGAGAATTTCTAATCAACTGATGTTAATTAGGCTCCTCTTGTTATTACCAGTACTATTTTTCATGCAATAACTTTGAAATTAACTTTTGTTTCTTTCTTAATAACTATATTCACTTTGAAAAAAATGCCCGTGGACCATCAATTACATGAATTCATTCAATTTAACAAACAATTCAGTCCCTGATTTTGAATTACATTTCTTATTGATATTATTTGTTGAATTCAAAATTAGAGAGGTGCCCCTATCATTTTTGGTTAACAAGCCTTTTCTTTTTATTCCAAACACACTTTTTGATACATTGATCATGAAGTATAACACATGTGGCTAAACAACCTAGTATATTAATTGATTCAAACAAATATAAACACTAATAAAAATCCAAATCCATTTAAATCCATTGGCAAAAGGTGCCATTCATCTGGGTTTGCATTTCGTACAAATGTTTACTGGTTTAATTCGTAAATAATGAGAATTTCTAATCACCTCATGTTAATTAGAATCCTCTTGTTATTACCAGGACTATTTTTCATGCAATAACCTTGAAATTAACATCTATTTCTTTCTTAATAACTCTATTCATTTTGAAAAAAATGCCCGTGGCCCATCAATTACATGAATTCATTCAATTTAACATACAAATCAGTCCTTGATTTTGAATTGCATTTCTTATTGAAATTATTTGTTGAATTCAAAATTAAAGAGTTGCTCCCATCATTTTTGGTTAACAAGCCTCTTCTTTTGATTCCAAGCACACTTTTTGATACATTGATCATGAAATATAACGCATGTGGCTAAACAACCTAGTATATTAATTGATTCAAACAAGTATAAACACCAATAAAAATCCAAATCTATTTAAATCCATCGACCAAATGTGCCATTATTCTGGGTTTGCATTTCGTACAAATGTTAACTGGTTTAATTCCTAAATAATGACAATTTCTAATCACCTCATGTTAATCAGGCTCCTCTTGTTGTTACCAGGACTATTTTTCATGCAATAACTTTGAAATTAACTTTTGTTTCTTTCTTAATAACTATATTCATTTTGAAAAAAATGCCCGTGCACCATCAATTACATGAATTCATTCAATTTAACAAACAATTCAGTTCTTGATTTTGAATTGAATTTCTTATTGATATTATTTGTTGAATTCAAAATTAGAGAGTTGCTCCTATCATTTTTGGTTAACAAGCCTCTTCTTTTGATTCCAAACACACTTTTTGATACATTGATCATGAAATATAACACATGTGGCTAAACAACCTAGTATATTAATTGATTCAAACAAGTATAAACACTAATAAATATCCAAATCCATTTAAATCCATTGGCAAAAGGTGCCATTCATCAGGGTTTGCATTTCGTACAAATGTTAACTGGTTTAATTCCTAAATAATGAGAATTTCTAATCATCTCATGTTAATCAGGCTCCTCTTCTTGTTACCAGGACTATTTTTCATGCAATAACCTTGAAATTAACTTTTGTTTCTTTCTTAATAACCTTATTCATTTTTAAAAAAATGCCCGTGGACCATCAATTACATGAATTCATTCAATTTAACAAACAATTCAGTCCCTGATTTTGAATTGCATTTCTTATTGATATTATTTGTTGAATTCAAAATTAGAGAGTTACCCCTATCATTTTTGGTTAACAAGCCTTTTCTTTTGATTCCAAACACACTTTTTGATACATTGATCATGAAGTATAACACATGTGACTAAACAACCTAGTATATTAATTGATTCAAACAAATATAAACACTAATAAAAATCCAAATCCATTTAAATCCATTGGCAAAAGGTGCCATTCATCTGAGATTGCATTTCGTACAAATGTTTACTGGTTTAATTCCTAAATAATGAGAATTTCTAATCAACTTATGTTAATTAGGCTCCTCTTGTTATTACCAGGACTATTTTTCATGCAATAACCTTGAAATTAACTTTTGTTTCTTTCTTAATAACTATATTCATTTTGAAAAAAATGCCCGTGGACCATCAATTACATGAATTCATTCAATTTAACAAACAATTCAGTCCCTGATTTTGAATTGCATTTCTTATTGATATTATTTGTTGAATTCAAAATTAGAGAGGTGCCCCTATCATTTTTGGTTAACAAGCCTTTTCTTTTGATTCCAAACACACTTTTTGATACATTGATCATGAAGTATAACACATGTGACTAAACAACCTAGTATATTAATTGATTCAAACAAATATAAACACTAATAAAAATCCAAATCCATTTAAATCCATTGGCAAAAGGTGCCATTCATCTGGGATTGCATTTCGTACAAATGTTTACTGGTTTAATTCCTAAATAATGAGAATTTCTAATCAACTTATGTTAATTAGGCTCCTCTTGTTATTACCAGGACTATTTTTCATGCAATAACTTTGAAATTAACTTTTGTTTCTTTCTTCATAACTATATTCATTTTGAAAAAAATGCCCGTGGACCATCAATTACATGAATTCATTCAATTTAACAAACAATTCAGTCCCTGATTTTGAATTGCATTTCTTATTGATATTATTTGTTGAATTCAAAATTAGAGAGGTGCCCCTATCATTTTTGGTTAACAAGCCTTTTCTTTTTATTCCAAACACACTTTTTGATACATTGATCATGAAGTATAACACATGTGGCTAAACAACCTAGTATATTAATTGATTCAAACAAATATAAACACTAATAAAAATCCAAATCCATTTAAATCCATTGGCAAAAGGTGCCATTCATCTGGGTTTGCATTTCGTACAATTGTTTACTGGTTTAATTCGTAAATAATGAGAATTTCTAATCACCTAATGTTAATTAGGCTCATCTTGTTATTACCAGGACTATTATTCATGCAAAAACCTTGAAATTAACATCTGTTTCTTTCTTAATAACTCTATTCATTTTGAAAAAAATGCTCGTGGACCATCAATTACACAAATTCATTCAATTTAACATACGATTCAGTCCTTGATTTTGAATTGCATTTCTTGTTAATATTATTTGTTGAATTTAAAATTAAAGAGTTGCTCCCATCATTTTTGGTGAACAAGCCTCTTCTTTTGATTCCAAACACACTTTTTGATACATTGATCATGAAGTATAACACATGTGGCTAAACAACCTAGTATATTAACTTATTTAAACGAGTATAAAAACGAATAAAAATCCAAATCTATTTAAATCCATCGGCAAAGGTGTTATCATTCTGGGTTTGCATTTCGTACAAATGTTAACTGGTTTAATTCCTAAATAATAAGAAATTCTAATCACCTCATGTTATTTAGGCTCCTCTTGTTGTTACCAGGACTATTTTTCATGCAATAACCTTGAAATTAACATCTGTTTCTTTCCTAATAATTATATTCATTTTGAAAAAAATGCCTGTAGACCATCAATTACATGAATACATTCAATTTAACAAACAATTCAGTCCCTGATTTTAAATTGCATTTCTTGTTGATATTATTTGTTGAATTTAAAATTAAAGAGTTGCTCCCATCATTTTTGGTGAACAAGCCTCTTCCTTTGATTCCAAACACACTTTTTGATACATTGATCATGAAGTATAACACATGTGGCTAAACAACCTAGTATATTAACTGATTCAAACAAGTATAAAAATGAATAAAAATCCAAATCCATTTAAATCCATCGGCCAAAGGTGCCATTATTCTGGGTTTGCATTTCGTACAAATGTTAACTGGTTTAATTCCTAAATAATAAGAATTTCTAATCACCTCATATTAATTAGGCTCCTCTTGTTGTTGGCAGGACTATTTTTCATGCAATAACCTTGAAATTAACTTTTGTTTCTTTCTTAATAACTATATTCATTTTGAAAAAAATGCACGTTGACCATCAATTACATGAATTCATTCAATTTAACAAATAATTCAGTCCTTGATTTTGAATTGCATTTCTTATTGATATTATTTGTTGAATTCAAAATTAGAGAGTTGCTCCTATCATTTTTGGTTAACAAGCCTTTTCTTTTGATTCCAAACACACTTTTTGATACATTGATCATGAAATATAACACATGTGGCTAAACAACCTAGTATATTAATTGATTCAAACAAGTATAAACACCAATAAAAATCCAAATCTATTTAAATCCATTGGCCAAAGGTGCCATTATTCTAGGTTTGCATTTCGTACAAATGTTAACTGGTTTAATTCCTAAATAATGAGAATTTCTAATTAACTCATGTTAATCAGGCTCCTCTTATTGTTACCAGGAATATTTTTCATGCAATAACTTTGAAATTAACTTTTGTTTCTTTCTTAATAACTATATTCATTTTGAAAAAAATGCCAGTGGACCATCAATTACATGAATTCATTCAATTTAACAAACAATTCAGTCCTTGATTTTGACTTGCATTTCTTATTGATATTATTTGTTGAATTCAAAATTAAAGAGTTGCTCCCATCATTTTTGGTGAACAAGCCTCTTCTTTTGATTCCAAACACACTTTTTGATACATTGATCATGAAGTATAACACATGTGGCTAAACAACCTAGTATATTAATTGATTCAAACAAGTATAAGTACCAATAAAAATCAAAATCTATTTAAATCCATCGGCCACAGGTGCCATTCATCAGGGTTTGCATTTCGTACAAATGTTAACTGGTTTAATTCCTAAATAATGAGAATTTCTAATCACCTCATATTAATTAGGCTCCTCTTGTTATTACCAGGACTATTTTTCATGCAATAACCTTGAAATTAACATCTGTTTCTTTCGTAATAACTATATTCATTTCGAAAAAAATGCCCGTGGACCATCAATTACATGAATTCATTCAATTTAACAAACAATTCAGTCCATGATTTTGAATTGCATTTCTTAATGATATTATTTGTTGAATTCAAAATTAAAGAGTTGCTCCCATCTTTTTTGGTTATCAAGCCTCTTCTTTTGATTCCAAACACACTATTTGATCCATGGATCATGAAATATAACACATGTGGCTAAACAACCTAGTATATTAATTGATTCAAACAAGTATAAGTACCAATAAAAATAAAAATCTATTTAAATCCATCGGCCACAGGTGCCATTCATCAGGGTTTGCATTTCGTACAAATGTTAACTGGTTTAATTCCTAAATAATGAGAATTTCTAATCAGATCATGTTAATCAGGCTCCTCTTCTTGTTACCAGGACTATTTTTCATGCAATAACTTTGAAATTAACTTTTGTTTCTTTCTTAATAACTATATTCATTTTGAAAAAAATGCTCGTGGACCATCAATTACATGAATTCATTCAATTTAACAAACAATTCAGTCCTTGATTATGAATTGCATTTCTTATTGATATTATTTGTTGAATACAAAATTAGAGAGCTGCTCCTATCATTTTTGGTTAACAAGCCTCTTCTTTTGATTCCAAACACACTTTTTGATACATTGATCATGAAATATAACACATGTGGGCTAAACAACCTAGTATATTAATTGATTCAAACAAGTATAAGCACTAATAAATATCCAAATCCATTTAAATCCATTGGCAAAATGTGCCATTCATCAGGGTTTGCATTTCGTACAAATGTTAACTGGTTTAATTCCTAAATAATGAGAATTTCTAATCATCTCATGTTAATTTGGCTCCTCTTGTTGTTACCAGGACTATTTTTCATACAATAACCTTGAAATTAACTTTTGTTGCTTTCTTAATAACTATATTCATTTTGAAAAAATGCCCGTGGACGATCAATTACATGAATTCATTCAATTTAACAAACAATTCAGTCCTTGATTTTGAATTGCATTTCTTATTGATATTATTTGTTGAATTCAAAATTAGAGAGTTGCCCCTATCATTTTTGGTTAACAAGCCTTTTCTTTTGATTCCAAACACACTTTTTGATACATTGATCATGAAGTATAACACATGTGGCTAAACAACCTAGTATATTAATTGATTCAAACAAGTATAAACACCAATAAAAATCCAAATCAATTTAAATCCATCGGCCAAAGGTACCATTATTCTGGTTTTGCATTTCGTACAAATGTTAACAGGTTTAATTCCTAAATAATGAGAATTTCTAATTACCTCATATTAATCAGGCTCCTCGTATTGTTACCAGGAATATTTTTCATGCAATAACTTTGAAGTTAACTTTTGTTTCTTTCTTAATAACTATATTCATTTTGAAAAAAAATGCCCGCGGGACCATCAATTACATGAATTCATTCACTTTAACAAACAATTCAGTCCTTGATTTTGACTTGCATTTCTTATTGATATTATTTGTTGAATTCAAAATTAAAGAGTTGCTCCCATCATTTTTGGTTAACAAGCCTCTTCTTTTAATTCCAAACACACTTTTTGATACATTGATCATGAAGTATAACACATGTGGCTAAACAACCTAGTATATTAATTGATTCAAACAAGTGTAAACACCAATAAAAATCCAAATCTATTTAAATCCATCGGCCAAAGGTGCCATTATTCTGGGTTTGCATTTCGTACAAATGTTAACTGGTTTAATTCCTAAATAATGAGAATTTCTAATTACCTCATGTTTATCAGGCTCCTCTTGTTCTTACCAGGACTATTTTTCATGCAATAACTTTGAAATTAACTTTTGTTTCTTTCTTAATAACTATATTCATTTTGAAAAAAATGCCTGTGGACCATCAATTACATGAATTCATTCAATTTAACAAACAATTCAGTCCCTGATTTTGAATTGCATTTCTTATTGATATTATTTTTTGAATTCAAAATCAGAGAGTTGCCCCTCTCATTTTTGGTTAACAAGCCTTTTCTTTTGATTCCAAACACACTTTTTGATACATTGATCATGAAGTATAACACATGTGGCTAAACAACCTAGTATATTAATTGATTCAAACAAATATAAACACTAATAAAAATCCAAATCCATTTAAATCCATTGGCAAATGGTGCCATTCATCTGGGTTTGCATTTCGTACAAATGTTTACTGGTTTAATTCCTAAATAATGAGAATTTCTAATCACCTCATGTTAATTAGGCTCCTCTTGTTATTACCAGGACTATTTTTCATGCAATAACCTTGAAATTAACATCTGTTTCTTTCGTAATAACTATATTCATTTTGAAAAAAATGCCCGTGGACCATCAATTACATGAATTCATTCAATTTAACAAACAATTCAGTCCTTGATTTTGAATTACATTTCTTAATGATATTATTTGTTGAATTCAAAATTAAAGAGTTGCTCCTATCTTTTTTGGTTATCAAGCCTCTTCTTTTGATTCCAAACACACTATTTGATCCATGGATCATGAAATATAACACATGTGGCTAAACAACCTAGTATATTAATTGATTCAAACAAGTATAAGCACTAATGAATATCCAAATCCATTTAAATCCATTGGCAAAAGGTGCCATCCATCAGGGTTTGCATTTCGTACAAATGTTAACTGGTTTAATTCCTAAATAATGAGAATTTCTAATTACCTCATGTTAATCAGGCTCCTCTTGTTCTTACCAGGACTATTTTTCATGCAATAACTTTGAAATTAACTTTTGTTTCTTTCTTAATAACTATATTCATTTTGAAAAAAATGCCCGTGGACCATCAATTACATGAATTCATTCAATTTAACAAACAATTCAGTCCCTGATTTTGAATTGCATTTCTTATTGATATTATTTGTTGAATTCAAAATTAGAGAGTTGCCCCTCTCATTTTTGGTTAACAAGCCTTTTCTTTTGATTCCAAACACACTTTTTGAGACATTGATCATGAAGTATAACACATGTGGCTAAACAACCTAGTATATTAATTGATTCAAACAAATATAAACACTAATAAAAATCCAAATCCATTTAAATCCATTGTCAAATGGTGCCATTCATCTGGGTTTGCATTTCGTACAAATGTTTACTGGTTTAATTCCTAAATAATGAGAATTTCTAACCACCTCATGTTAATTAGGCTCCTCTTGTTATTACGAGGACTATTTTTCATGCAATAACCTTGAAATTAACATCTGTTTCTTTCGTAATAACTATATTCATTTTGAAAAAAATGCCCGTGGACCATCAATTACATGAATTCATTCAATTTAACATACAATTCAGTCATTGATTTTGAATTGCATTTCTTAATGATGTTATTTATTGAATTCAAAATTAAAGAGTTGCTCCCATCTTTTTTGGTTATCAAGCCTCTTCTTTTGATTCCAAACACACTATTTGATCCATGGATCATGAAATATAACACATGTGGCTAAACAACCTAGTATATTAATTGATTCAAACTAGTATAAGTACCAATAAAAATCAAAATCTATTTAAATCCATCGGCCACAGGTGCCATTCATCAGGGTTTGCATTTCATACAAATGTTAACTGATTTAATTCATAAATAATGAGAAGTTCTAATCAGATCATGTTAATCAGGCTCCTCTTCTTGTTACCAGGACTATTTTTCATGCAATAACTTTGAAATTAACTTTTGTTTCTTTCTTAATAACTATATTCATTTTGCAAAAAATGCCCGTGGACCATCAATTACATGAATTCATTCAATTTAACAAACAATTCAGTCCTTGATTTTGAATTGCATTTCTTATAGATATTATTTGTTGAATTCAAAATTAGAGAGCTGCTCCTATCATTTTTGGTTAACAAGCCTCTTCTTTTGATTCCAAACACACTTTTTGATACATTGATCATGAAATATAACACATGTGGCTAAACAACCTAGTATATTAATTGATTCAAACAAGTATAAACACTAATAAATATCCAAATCCATTTAAATCCATTGGCAAAAGGTGCCATTCATCAGGGTTTGCATTTCGTACAAATGTTAACTGGTTTAATTCCTAAATAATGAGAATTTCTAATCATCTCATGTTAATTTGGCTCCTCTTGTTGTTACCAGGACTATTTTTCATGCAATAACCTTGAAATTAACTTTTGTTTCTTTCTTAATAACTATATTCATTTTGAAAAAAAATGCCCGTGGACCATCAATTACATGAATTCATTCACTTTAACAAACAATTCAGTCCTTGATTTTGAATTGCATTTCTTATTGATATTATTTGTTGAATTCAAAATTAGAGAGTTGCTCCTATCATTTTTGGTTAACAAGCCTTTTCTTTTGATTACAAACACACTTTTTGATACATTGATCATGAAGTATAACACATGTGGCTAAACAACCTAGTATATTAATTGATTCAAACAAGTATAAACACACCAATAAAAATCCAAATCTATTTAAATCCATCGGCCAAAAGTACCATTATTCTGGGTTTGCATTTCGTACAAATGTTAACTGGTTTAATTCCTAAATAATGAGAATTTCTAATTACCTCATGTTAATCAGGCTCCTCTTATTGTTACCAAGAATATTTTTCATGCAATAACTTTGAAATTAACTTTTGTTTCTTTCTTAATAACTATATTCATTTTGAAAAAAATGTCCGTGGACCATCAATTACATGAATTCATTCAATTTAACAAACAATTCAGTCCTTGATTTTGACTTGCATTTCTTATTGATATTATTTGTTGAATTCAAAATTAAAGAGTTGCTCCCATCATTTTTGGTGAACAAGCCTCTTCTTTTGATTCCAAACAAACACACTTTTTGATACATTGATCATGAAGTATAACACATGTGGCTAAACAACCTAGTATATTAATTGATTCAAACAAGTATAAACACCAAAAAAAATACAAATCCATTTAAATCCATCGGCCAAAGGTGCCATTATTCTGGGTTTGCATTTCGTACAAATGTTAACTGGTTTTCTTTCCTAAATAATAAGAATTTCTAATCACCTCATGTTAATTAGGCTCCTCTTGTTGTTACCAGGACTATTTTTCATGCAATAACCTTGAAATTAACATCTGTTTCTTTCCTAATAACTATATTCATTTTCAAAAAAAATGCCCGTAGACCATCCATTACATGAATTCATTCAATTTAACAAACAATTCAGTCCCTGATTTTGAATTGCATTTCTTGTTGACATTATTTGTTGAATTTAAAATTAAAGAGTTGCTCCCATCATTTTTGGTGAACAAGCCTCTTCTTTTGATTCCAAACACACTTTTTGATACATTGATCATCAAGTATAACACATGTGGCTAAACAACCTAGTATATTAACTGATTCAAACAAGTATAAAAACGAATAAAAATCCAAATCTATTTAAATCCATAGGCAAAGGTGTCATCATTCTGGGTTTTTGCATTTCGTACAAATGTTAACTGTTTAATTCCTAAATAATAAGAATTTCTAATCACCTCATGTTAATTAGGCTCCTCTTGTTGTTACCAGGACTATTTTTCATGCAATAACCTTGAAATTAACATCTGTTTCTTTCCTAATAATTATATTCATTTTGAAAAAAATGCCTGTGGACCATCAATTACATGAATTCATTCAATTTAACAAATAATTCAGTCCCTGATTTTAAATTGCACTTCTTGTTGATATTATTTGTTGAATTTAAAATTAAAGAGTTGCTCCCATCATTTTTGGTGAACAAGCCTCTTCCTTCGATTCCAAACACACTTTTTGATACATTGATCATGAAGTATAACACATGTGGCTAAACAACCTAGTATATTAACTGATTCAAACAAGTATAAAAACGAATCAAAATCCAAATCCATTTAAATCCATCGGCCAAAGGTGCCATTATTCTAGGTTTGCATTTCGTACAAATGTTAACTGGTTTAATTCCTAAATAATAAGAATTTCTAATCACCTCATATTAATTAGGCTCCTCTTGTTATTGGCAGGACTATTTTTCATGCAATAACCTTGAAATTAACTTTTGTTTCTTTCTTAATAACTATATTCATTTTGAAAAAAATGCACGTTGACCATCAATTACATGAATTCATTCAATTTAACAAATAATTCAGTCCTTGATTTTGAATTGCATTTCTTATTGATATTTTTTGTTGAATTCAAAATTAGAGAGTTGCTCCTATCATTTTCGGTTAACAAGCCACTTCATTTGATCCCAAACACACTTTTTGATACATTGATCATGAAATATAACACATGTGGCTAAACAACCTAGTATATTAATTGATTCAAACAAGTATAAACAACAATAAAAATCCAAATCTATTTAAATCCATCGGCCAAAGGTGCCATTCATCAGGGTTTGCATTTCGTACAAATGTTAACTGGTTTAATTCCTAAATAATGAGAATTTCTAATCACCTCGTGTTAATCAGGCTCCTCTTGTTGTTACCAGGACTATTTTTCATGCAATAACCTTGAAATTAACTTTTATTTCTTTCTTAATAACTATATTCATTTTGAAAAAAATGCCCGTGGACCATCAATTACATGAATTCATTCAATTTAACAAACAATTCAGTCCTTGATTTTGACTTGCATTTCTTATTGATATTATTTTGTTGAATTCAAAATTAAAGAGTTGCTCCCATCTTTTTTGGTTATCAAGCCTCTTCTTTTGATTCCAAACACACTATTTGATCCATGGATCATGAAATATAACACATGTGGCTAAACAACCTTGTATATTAATTGATTCAAACAAGTATAAGTACCAATAAAAATCAAAATCTATTTAAATCCATCGGCCACAGGTGCCATTCATCAGGGTTTGCATTTCGTACAAATGTTAACCGGTTTAATTCCTAAATAATGAGAATTTCTAATCAGATCATGTTAATCAGGCTCCTCTTCTTGTTACCAGGACTATTTTTTTCATGCAATAACTTTGAAATTAACTTTTGTTTCTTTCTTAATAACTATATTCATTTTGCAAAAAATGCCCGTGGACCATCAATTACATGAATTCATTCAATTTGACAAACAATTCAGTCCTTGATTTTGAATTGCATTTCTTATAGATATTATTTGTTGAATTCAAAATTAGAGAGCTGCTCCTATCATTTTTGGTTAACAAGCCTCTTCTTTTGATTCCAAACACACTTTTTGATACATTGATCATGAAATATAACACATGTGGCTAAACAACCTAGTATATTAATTGATTCAAACAAGTATAAACACTAATAAATATCCAAATCCATTTAAATCCATTGGCAAAAGGTGCCATTCATCAGGGTTTGCATTTCGTACAAATGTTAACTGGTTTAATTCCTAAATAATGAGAATTTCTAATCATCTCATGTTAATTTGGCTCCTCTTGTTGTTACCAGGACTATTTTTTCATGCAATAACCTTGAAATTAACTTTTGTTTCTTTCTTAATAACTATATTCATTTTGAAAAAAAATGCCCGTGGACCATCAATTACATGAATTCATTCACTTTAACAAACAATTCAGTCCTTGATTTTGAATTGCATTTCTTATTGATATTATTTGTTGAATTCAAAATTAGAGAGTTGCTCCTATCATTTTTGGTTAACAAGCCTTTTCTTTTGATTACAAACACACTTTTTGATACATTGATCATGAAGTATAACACATGTGGCTAAACAACCTAGTATATTAATTGATTCAAACAAGTATAAACACCAATAAAAATCCAAATCTATTTAAATCCATCGGCCAAAGTACCATTATTCTGGGTTTGCATTTCGTACAAATGTTAACTGGTTTAATTCCTAAATAATGAGAATTTCTAATTACCTCATGTTAATCAGGCTCCTCTTATTGTTACCAAGAATATTTTTCATGCAATAACTTTGAAATTAACTTTTGTTTCTTTCTTAATAACTATATTCATTTTGAAAAAAAATGTCCGTGGACCATCAATTACATGAATTCATTCAATTTAAACAAACAATTCAGTCCTTGATTTTGACTTGCATTTCTTATTGATATTATTTGTTGAATTCAAAATTAAAGAGTTGCTCCCATCATTTTTTGGTGAACAAGCCTCTTCTTTTGATTCCAAACACACTTTTTGATACATTGATCATGAAGTATAACACATGTGGCTAAACAACCTAGTATATTAATTGATTCAAACAAGTATAAACACCAAAAAAAATCCAAATCTATTTAAATCCATCGGCCAAAGGTGCCATTATTCTGGGTTTGCATTTCGTACAAATGTTAACTGGTTTTCTTTCCTAAATAATAAGAATTTCTAATCACCTCATGTTAATTAGGCTCCTCTTGTTGTTACCAGGACTATTTTTCATGCAATAACCTTGAAATTAACATCTGTTTCTTTCCTAATAACTATATTCATTTTCAAAAAAAAATGCCCGTAGACCATCCATTACATGAATTCATTCAATTTAACAAACACAATTCAGTCCCTGATTTTGAATTGCATTTCTTGTTGACATTATTTGTTGAATTTAAAATTAAAGAGTTGCTCCCCATCATTTTTGGTGAACAAGCCTCTTCTTTTGATTCCAAACACACTTTTTGATACATTGATCATCAAGTATAACACATGTGGCTAAACAACCTAGTATATTAACTGATTCAAACAAGTATAAAAACGAATAAAAATCCAAATCTATTTAAATCCATAGGCAAAGGTGTCATCATTCTGGGTTTGCATTTCGTACAAATGTTAACTGGTTTAATTCCTAAATAATAAGAAATTCTAATCACCTCATGTTAATTAGGCTCCTCTTGTTGTTACCAGGACTATTTTTCATGCAATAACCTTGAAATTAACATCTGTTTCTTTCCTAATAATTATATTCATTTTGAAAAAAATGCCTGTGGACCATCAATTACATGAATTCATTCAATTTAACAAACAATTCAGTCCCTGATTTTAAATTGCATTTCTTGTTGATATTATTTGTTGAATTTAAAATTAAAGAGTTGCTCCCATCATTTTTGGTGAACAAGCCTCTTCCTTTGATTCCAAACACACTTTTTGATACATTGATCATGAAGTATAACACATGTGGCTAAACAACCTAGTATATTAACTGATTCAAACAAGTATAAAAACGAATCAAAATCCAAATCCATTTAAATCCATCGGCCAAAGGTGCCATTATTCTAGGTTTGCATTTCGTACAAATGTTAACTGGTTTAATTCCTAAATAATAAGAATTTCTAATCACCTCATATTAATTAGGCTCCTCTTGTTGTTGGCAGGACTATTTTTCATGCAATAACCTCGAAATTAACTTTTGTTTCTTTCTTAATAACTATATTCATTTTGAAAAAAATGCACGTTGACCATCAATTACATGAATTCATTCAATTTAACAAATAATTCAGTCCTTGATTTTGAATTGCATTTCTTATTGATATTTTTTGTTGAATTCAAAATTAGAGAGTTGCTCCTATCA
Organism: Ceriops zippeliana; assembly: GCA_037897445.1. NCBI lineage: Eukaryota > Viridiplantae > Streptophyta > Magnoliopsida > Malpighiales > Rhizophoraceae > Ceriops > Ceriops zippeliana. The sequence goes on along the minus strand of JBAPLH010000991.1, from coordinate 20,704 downwards.
TTTTCGGTTAACAAGCCACTTCATTTGATTCCAAACACACTTTTTGATACATTGATCATGAAATATAACACATGTGGCTAAACAACCTAGTATATTAATTGATTCAAACAAGTATAAACAACAATAAAAATCCAAATCTATTTAAATCCATCGGCCAAAGGTGCCATTCATCAGGGTTTGCATTTCGTACAAATGTTAACTGGTTTAATTCCTAAATAATGAGAATTTCTAATTACCTCATGTTAATCAGGCTCCTCTTATTGTTACCAAGAATATTTTTCATGCAATAACTTTGAAATTAACTTTTGTTTCTTTCTTAATAACTATATTCATTTTGAAAAAAATGTCCGTGGACCATCAATTACATGAATTCATTCAATTTAACAAACAATTCAGTCCTTGATTTTGACTTGCATTTCTTATTGATATTATTTGTTGAATTCAAAATTAAAGAGTTGCTCCCATCATTTTTGGTGAACAAGCCTCTTCTTTTGATTCCAAACACACTTTTTGATACATTGATCATGAAGTATAACACATGTGGCTAAACAACCTAGTATATTAATTGATTCAAACAAGTATAAACACCAATAAAAATCCAAATCTATTTAAATCCATCGGCCAAAGGTGCCATTATTCTGGGTTTGCATTTCGTACAAATGTTAACTGGTTTTCTTTCCTAAATAATAAGAATTTCTAATCACCTCATGTTAATTAGGCTCCTCTTGTTGTTACCAGGACTATTTTTCATGCAATAACCTTGAAATTAACATCTGTTTCTTTCCTAATAACTATATTCATTTTCAAAAAAAATGCCCGTAGACCATCCATTACATGAATTCATTCAATTTAACAAACAATTCAGTCCCTGATTTTGAATTGCATTTCTTGTTGACATTATTTGTTGAATTTAAAATTAAAGAGTTGCTCCCATCATTTTTGCTGAACAAGCCTCTTCTTTTGATTTCAAACACACTTTTTGATACATTGATCATCAAGTATAACACATGTGGCTAAACAACCTAGTATATTAACTGATTCAAACAAGTATAAAAACGAATAAAAATCCAAATCTATTTAAATCCATAGGCAAAGGTGTCATCATTCTGGGTTTGCATTTCGTACAAATGTTAACTGGTTTAATTCCTAAATAATAAGAATTTCTAATCACCTCATGTTAATTAGGCTCCTCTTGTTGTTACCAGGACTATTTTTCATGCAATAACCTTGAAATTAACATCTGTTTCTTTCCTAATAATTATATTCATTTTGAAAAAAATGCCTGTGGACCATCAATTACATGAATTCATTCAATTTAACAAACAATTCAGTCCCTGATTTTAAATTGCATTTCTTGTTGATATTATTTGTTGAATTTAAAATTAAAGAGTTGCTCCCATCATTTTTGGTGAACAAGCCTCTTCGTTTGATTCCAAACACACTTTTTGATACATTGATCATGAAGTATAACACATGTGGCTAAACAACCTAGTATATTAACTGATTCAAACAAGTATAAAAACGAATCAAAATCCAAATCCATTTAAATCCATCGGCCAAAGGTGCCATGATTCTAGGTTTGCATTTCGTACAAATGTTAACTGGTTTAATTCCTAAATAATAAGAATTTCTAATCACCTCATATTAATTAGGCTCCTCTTGTTGTTGGCAGGACTATTTTTCATGCAATAACCTCGAAATTAACTTTTGTTTCTTTCTTAATAACTATATTCATTTTGAAAAAAATGCACGTTGACCATCAATTACATGAATTCATTCAATTTAACAAATAATTCAGTCCTTGATTTTGAATTGCATTTCTTATTGATATTTTTTGTTGAATTCAAAATTAGAGAGTTGCTCCTATCATTTTCGGTTAACAAGCCACTTCATTTGATTCCAAACACACTTTTTGATACATTGATCATGAAATATAACACATGTGGCTAAACAACCTAGTATATTAATTGATTCAAACAAGTATAAACAACAATAAAAATCCAAATCTATTTAAATCCATCGGCCAAAGGTGCCATTCATCAGGGTTTGCATTTCGTACAAATGTTAACTGGTTTAATTCCTAAATAATGAGAATTTCTAATCACCTCGTGTTAATCAGGCTTTTCTTGTTGTTACCAGGACTATTTTTCATGCAATAACCTTGAAATTAACTTTTATTTCTTTCTTAATAACTATATTCATTTTGAAAAAAATGCCCGTGGACCATCAATTACATGAATTCATTCAATTTAACAAACAATTCAGTCCTTGATTTTGACTTGCATTTCTTATTGATATTATTTGTTGAATTCAAAATTAAAGAGTTGCTCCCATCTTTTTTGGTTATCAAGCCTCTTCTTTTGATTCCAAACACACTATTTGATCCATGGATCATGAAATATAACACATGTGGCTAAACAACCTTGTATATTAATTGATTCAAACAAGTATAAGTACCAATAAAAATCAAAATCTATTTAAATCCATCGGCCACAGGTGCCATTCATCAGGGTTTGCATTTCGTACAAATGTTAACCGGTTTAATTCCTAAATAATGAGAATTTCTAATCAGATCATGTTAATCAGGCTCCTCTTCTTGTTACCAGGACTATTTTTCATGCAATAACTTTGAAATTAACTTTTGTTTCTTTCTTAATAACTATATTCATTTTGAAAAAAATGCTCGTGGACCATCAATTACAAGAATTCATTCAATTTAACAAACAATTCAGTCCTTGATTTTGAATTGCATTTCTTATTGATATTATTTGTTGAATTCAAAATTAGAGAGCTGCTCCTATCATTTTTGGTTAACAAGCCTCTTCTTTTGATTCCAAACACACTTTTTGATACATTGATCATGAAATATAACACATGTGGCTAAACAACCTAGTATATTAATTGATTCAAACAAGTATAAGCACTAATAAATATCCAAATCCATTTAAATCCATTGGCAAAATGTGCCATTCATCAGGGTTTGCATTTCGTACAAATGTTAACTGCTTTAATTCCTAAATAATGAGAATTTCTAATCATCTCATGTTAATTTGGCTCCTCTTGTTGTTACCAGGACTATTTTTCATGCAATAACCTGGAAATTAACTTTTGTTGCTTTCTTAATAACTATATTCATTTTGAAAAAATGCCCGTGGACGATCAATTACATGAATTCATTCAATTTAACAAACAATTCAGACCTTGATTTTGAATTGCATTTCTTATTGATATTATTTGTTGAATTCAAAATTAGAGAGTTGCCCCTATCATTTTTGGTTAACAAGCCTTTTCTTTTGATTCCAAACACACTTTTTGATACATTGATCATGAAGTATAACACATGTGGCTAAACAACCTAGTATATTAATTGATTCAAACAAGTATAAACACCAATAAAAATCCAAATCTATTTAAATCCATCGGCCAAAGGTACCATTATTCTGGGTTTGCATTTCGTACAAATGTTAACAGGTTTAATTCCTAAATAATGAGAATTTCTAATTACCTCATATTAATCAGGCTCCTCTTACTGTTACCAGGAATATTTTTCATGCAATAACTTTGAAATTAACTTTTGTTTCTTTCTTAATAACTATATTCATTTTGAAAAAAATGCCCGCGGACCATCAATTACATGAATTCATTCACTTTAACAAACAATTCAGTCCTTGATTTTGACTTGCATTTCTTATTGATATTATTTGTTGAATTCAAAATTAAAGAGTTGCTCCCATCATTTTTGGTTAACAAGCCTCTTCTTTTAATTCCAAACACACTTTTTGATACATTGATCATGAAGTATAACACATGTGGCTAAACAACCTAGTATATTAATTGATTCAAACAAGTGTAAACACCAATAAAAATCCAAATCTATTTAAATCCATCGGCCAAAGGTACCATTATTCTGGGTTTGCATTTCGTACAAATGTTAACAGGTTTAATTCCTAAATAATGAGAATTTCTAATTACCTCATATTAATCAGGCTCCTCTTACTGCTACCAGGAATATTTTTCATGCAATAACTTTGAAATTAACTTTTGTTTCTTTCTTAATAACTATATTCATTTTAAAAAAAATGCCCGCGGACCATCAATTACATGAATTCATTCACTTTAACAAACAATTCAGTCCTTGATTTTGACTTGCATTTCTTATTGATATTATTTGTTGAATTCAAAATTAAAGAGTTGCTCCCATCTTTTTTGGTTATCAAGCCTCTTCTTTTGATTCCAAACACACTATTTGATCCATGGATCATGAAATATAACACATGTGGCTAAACAACCTAGTATATTAATTGATTCAAACAAGTATAAGTACCAATAAAAATCAAAATCTATTTAAATCCATCGGCCAAAGGTACCATTATTCTGGGTTTGCATTTCGTACAAATGTTAACTGGTTTAATTCCTAAATAATGAGAATTTCTAATTACCTCATGTTAATCAGGCACCTCTTGTTCTTACCAGGACTATTTTTCATGCAATAACTTTGAAATTAACTTTTGTTTCTTTCTTAATAACAATATTCATTTTGAAAAAAATGCCCGTGGACCATCAATTACATGAATTCATTCAATTTAACAACCAATTCAGTCCTTGATTTTGATATGCATTTCTTAATGATATTATTTGTTGAATTCAAAATTAAAGAGTTGCTCCCATCTTTTTTGGTTATCAAACCTCTTCTTTTGATTCCAAACACACTATTTGATCCATGGATCATGAAATATAACACATGTGGCTAAACAACCTAGTATATTAATTGATTCAAACAAGTATAAGTACCAATAAAAATCAAAATCTATTTAAATCCATCGGCCAAAGGTGCAATTCATCAGGGTTTGCATTTCGTACAAATGTTAACTGGTTTAATTCCTAAATAATGAGAATTTCTAATCAGATCATGTTAATCAGGCTCCTCTTCTTGTTACCAGGACTATTTTTCATGCAATAACTTTGAAATTAACTTTTGTTTCTTTCTTAATAACTATATTCATTTTGAAAAAAATGCTCGTGGACCATCAATTACAAGAATTCATTCAATTTAACAAACAATTCAGTCCTTGATTTTGAATTGCATTTCTTATTGATATTATTTGTTGAATTCAAAATTAGAGAGCTGCTCATATCATTTTTGGTTAACAAGCCTCTTCTTTTGATTCCAAACACACTTTTTGATACATTGATCATGAAATATAACACATGTGGCTAAACAACCTAGTATATTAATTGATTCAAGCAAGTATAAGCACTAATAAATATCCAAATCCATTTAACTCCATTGGCAAAATGTGCCATTTATCAGGGTTTGCATTTCGTACAAATGTTAACTGGTTTAATTCCTAAATAATGAGAATTTCTAATCATCTCATGTTAATTTGGCTCCTCTTGTTGTTACCAGGACTATTTTTCATGCAATGACCTGGAAATTAACTTTTGTTGCTTTCTTAACAACTATATTCATTTTGAAAAAATGCCCGTGGACGATCAATTACATGAATTCATTCAATTTAACAAACAATTCAGACCTTGATTTTGAATTGCATTTCTTATTGATATTATTTGTTGAATTCAAAATTAGAGAGTTGCCCCTATCATTTTTGGTTAACAAGCCTTTTCTTTTGATTCCAAACACACTTTTTGATACATTGATCATGAAGTATAACACATGTGGCTAAACAACCTAGTATATTAATTGATTCAAACAAGTATAAACACCAATAAAAATCCAAATCTATTTAAATCCATCGGCCAAAGGTACCATTATTCTGGGTTTGCATTTCGTACAAATGTTAACAGGTTTAATTCCTAAATAATGAGAATTTCTAATTACCTCATATTAATCAGGCTCCTCTTACTGTTACCAGGAATATTTTTCATGCAATAACTTTGAAATTAACTTTTGTTTCTTTCTTAATAACTATATTCATTTTGAAAAAAATGCCCGCGGACCATCAATTACATGAATTCATTCAATTTAACATTCAATTCAGTCCATGATTTTGAATCGCATTTCTTGTTGATATTATTTGTTGAATTCAAAATTAAAAAGTTGCTCCCATTATTTTTGGTTAACAAGCCTCTTCTTTTGATTCCAAACATACTATTTGATACATTGATCATCAAGTATAACACATGTGGCTAAACAACCTAGTATATTAATTGATTCAAACAAGTATAAACACTAATAAAAATCCAAATCTATTTAAATCCACAGGCAAAAGGTGCCATTGATCAGGGTTTGTATTTCGGACAAATGTTAACTCGTTTAATTCCTAAATAATGACAATTTCTAATCACCTAATGCTAATTAGGCTCCTCTTGTTGTTACCAGAACTATTTTTCATGCAATAACTTTGAAATTAACTTTTATTTCTTTCTTAATAACTATATTCATTTTGAAAAAAATGCCCGTGGACCATCAATTACATGAATTCATTCAATTTAACAAACAATTCAGTCCTTGATTTTGAATTGCATTTCTTATTGATATTATTTGTTGAATTAAAAATTAGAGAGTTTCTCCCATCATTTCTAGTTAGCAAGTCTCCTCTTTTGATTCCAAACACACTGTTTGGTACATTTATCATGAAATATAACACATGTGGCTAAACAACCTAGTATATTAATTGATTCAAACAAGTATAAACACCAATAAAAATCCAAATCTATTTAAATCCACAGGCAAAAGGTGCCATTGATCATGATTAGCATTTCGTACAAATGTTAATTGGCTTAATTCCTAAATAATAAGAATTTCTAATTACCTCATGCTAATTAGGCTCCTCTTGTTGTTACCAAGACTAGTTTTCATGCAATAACCGTGAAATTCTCTTTTGTTTCTTTCTTAATAACTATATTCATTTTGAAAACAAATGCCCGTGGACTATCAATTACATGAATTCATTCAATTTAACAAACAATTCAGTCCTTGATTTTGAATTGCATTTCTTATTGATATTATTTGTTGAATTCAAAATTAGAGAGTTGCCCCTATCATTTTTGGTTAACAAGCCTTTTCTTTTGATTCCAAACACACTTTTTGATACATTGATCATGAAGTATAACACATGTGGCTAAACAACCTAGTATATTAATTGATTCAAACAAGTATAAACACCAATAAAAATCCAAATCAATTTAAATCCATCGGCCAAAGGTACCATTATTCTGGTTTTGCATTTCGTACAAATGTTAACAGGTTTAATTCCTAAATAATGAGAATTTCTAATTACCTCATATTAATCAGGCTCCTCATATTGTTACCAGGAATATTTTTCATGCAATAACTTTGAAGTTAACTTTTGTTTCTTTCTTAATAACTATATTCATTTTGAAAAAAATGCCCGCGGACCATCAATTACATGAATTCATTCACTTTAACAAACAATTCAGTCCTTGATTTTGACTTGCATTTCTTATTGATATTATTTGTTGAATTCAAAATTAAAGAGTTGCTCCCATCATTTTTGGTTAACAAGCCTCTTCTTTTAATTCCAAACACACTTTTTGATACATTGATCATGAAGTATAACACATGTGGCTAAACAACCTAGTATATTAATTGATTCAAACAAGTGTAAACACCAATAAAAATCCAAATCTATTTAAATCCATCGGCCAAAGGTGCCATTATTCTGGGTTTGCATTTCGTACAAATGTTAACTGGTTTAATTCCTAAATAATGAGAATTTCTAATTACCTCATGTTTATCAGGCTCCTCTTGTTCTTACCAGGACTATTTTTCATGCAATAACTTTGAAATTAACTTTTGTTTCTTTCTTAATAACTATATTCATTTTGAAAAAAATGCCCGTGGACCATCAATTACATGAATTCATTCAATTTAACAAACAATTCAGTCCCTGATTTTGAATTGCATTTCTTATTGATATTATTTTTTGAATTCAAAATCAGAGAGTTGCCCCTCTCATTTTTGGTTAACAAGCCTTTTCTTTTGATTCCAAACACACTTTTTGATACATTGATCATGAAGTATAACACATGTGGCTAAACAACCTAGTATATTAATTGATTCAAACAAATATAAACACTAATAAAAATCCAAATCCATTTAAATCCATTGGCAAATGGTGCCATTCATCTGGGTTTGCATTTCGTACAAATGTTTACTGGTTTAATTCCTAAATAATGAGAATTTCTAATCACCTCATGTTAATTAGGCTCCTCTTGTTATTACCAGGACTATTTTTCATGCAATAACCTTGAAATTAACATCTGTTTCTTTCGTAATAACTATATTCATTTTGAAAAAAATGCCCGTGGACCATCAATTACATGAATTCATTCAATTTAACAAACAATTCAGTCCTTGATTTTGAATTACATTTCTTAATGATATTATTTGTTGAATTCAAAATTAAAGAGTTGCTCCTATCTTTTTTGGTTATCAAGCCTCTTCTTTTGATTCCAAACACACTATTTGATCCATGGATCATGAAATATAACACATGTGGCTAAACAACCTAGTATATTAATTGATTCAAACAAGTATAAGCACTAATGAATATCCAAATCCATTTAAATCCATTGGCAAAAGGTGCCATCCATCAGGGTTTGCATTTCGTACAAATGTTAACTGGTTTAATTCCTAAATAATGAGAATTTCTAATTACCTCATGTTAATCAGGCTCCTCTTGTTCTTACCAGGACTATTTTTCATGCAATAACTTTGAAATTAACTTTTGTTTCTTTCTTAATAACTATATTCATTTTGAAAAAAATGCCCGTGGACCATCAATTACATGAATTCATTCAATTTAACAAACAATTCAGTCCCTGATTTTGAATTGCATTTCTTATTGATATTATTTGTTGAATTCAAAATTAGAGAGTTGCCCCTCTCATTTTTGGTTAACAAGCCTTTTATTTTGATTCCAAACACACTTTTTGATACATTGATCATGAAGTATAACACATGTGGCTAAACAACCTAGTATATTAATTGATTCAAACAAATATAAACACTAATAAAAATCCAAATCCATTTAAATCCATTGTCAAATGGTGCCATTCATCTGGGTTTTGCATTTCGTACAAATGTTTACTGGTTTAATTCCTAAATAATGAGAATTTCTAACCACCTCATGTTAATTAGGCTCCTCTTGTTATTACGAGGACTATTTTTCATGCAATAACCTTGAAATTAACATCTGTTTCTTTCGTAATAACTATATTCATTTTGAAAAAAATGCCCGTGGACCATCAATTACATGAATTCATTCAATTTAACATACAATTCAGTCATTGATTTTGAATTGCATTTCTTAATGATGTTATTTATTGAATTCAAAATTAAAGAGTTGCTCCCATCTTTTTTGGTTATCAAGCCTCTTCTTTTGATTCCAAACACACTATTTGATCCATGGATCATGAAATATAACACATGTGGCTAAACAACCTAGTATATTAATTGATTCAAACTAGTATAAAGTACCAATAAAAAATCAAAATCTATTTAAATCCATCGGCCACAGGTGCCATTCATCAGGGTTTGCATTTCATACAAATGTTAACTGGTTTAATTCATAAATAATGAGAAGTTCTAATCAGATCATGTTAATCAGGCTCCTCTTCTTGTTACCAGGACTATTTTTCATGCAATAACTTTGAAATTAACTTTTGTTTCTTTCTTAATAACTATATTCATTTTGCAAAAAATGCCCGTGGACCATCAATTACATGAATTCATTCAATTTAACAAACAATTCAGTCCTTGATTTTGAATTGCATTTCTTATAGATATTATTTGTTGAATTCAAAATTAGAGAGCTGCTCCTCCTATCATTTTTGGTTAACAAGCCTCTTCTTTTGATTCCAAACACACTTTTTGATACATTGATCATGAAATATAACACATGTGGCTAAACAACCTAGTATATTAATTGATTCAAACAAGTATAAACACTAATAAATATCCAAATCCATTTAAATCCATTGGCAAAAGGTGCCATTCATCAGGGTTTGCATTTCGTACAAATGTTAACTGGTTTAATTCCTAAATAATGAGAATTTCTAATCATCTCATGTTAATTTGGCTCCTCTTGTTGTTACCAGGACTATTTTTCATGCAATAACCTTGAAATTAACTTTTGTTTCTTTCTTAATAACTATATTCATTTTGAAAAAAATGCCCGTGGACCATCAATTACATGAATTCATTCACTTTAACAAACAATTCAGTCCTTGATTTTGAATTGCATTTCTTATTGATATTATTTTTGTTGAATTCAAAATTAGAGAGTTGCTCCTATCATTTTTGGTTAACAAGCCTTTTCTTTTGATTACAAACACACTTTTTGATACATTGATCATGAAGTATAACACATGTGGCTAAACAACCTAGTATATTAATTGATTCAAACAAGTATAAACACCAATAAAAATCCAAATCTATTTAAATCCATCGGCCAAAAGTACCATTATTCTGGGTTTGCATTTCGTACAAATGTTAACTGGTTTAATTCCTAAATAATGAGAATTTCTAATTACCTCATGTTAATCAGGCTCCTCTTATTGTTACCAAGAATATTTTTCATGCAATAACTTTGAAATTAACTTTTGTTTCTTTCTTAATAACTATATTCATTTTGAAAAAAATGTCCGTGGACCATCAATTACATGAATTCATTCAATTTAACAAACAATTCAGTCCTTGATTTTGACTTGCATTTCTTATTGATATTATTTGTTGAATTCAAAATTAAAGAGTTGCTCCCATCATTTTTGGTGAACAAGCCTCTTCTTTTGATTCCAAACACACTTTTTGATACATTGATCATGAAGTATAACACATGTGGCTAAACAACCTAGTATATTAATTGATTCAAACAAGTATAAACACCAAAAAAAATCCAAATCTATTTAAATCCATCGGCCAAAGGTGCCATTATTCTGGGTTTGCATTTCGTACAAATGTTAACTGGTTTTCTTTCCTAAATAATAAGAATTTCTAATCACCTCATGTTAATTAGGCTCCTCTTGTTGTTACCAGGACTATTTTTCATGCAATAACCTTGAAATTAACATCTGTTTCTTTCCTAATAACTATATTCATTTTCAAAAAAAATGCCCGTAGACCATCCATTACATGAATTCATTCAATTTAACAAACAATTCAGTCCCTGATTTTGAATTGCATTTCTTGTTGACATTATTTGTTGAATTTAAAATTAAAGAGTTGCTCCCATCATTTTTTTTGTGAACAAGCCTCTTCTTTTGATTCCAAACACACTTTTTGATACATTGATCATCAAGTATAACACATGTGGCTAAACAACCTAGTATATTAACTGATTCAAACAAGTATAAAAACGAATAAAAATCCAAATCTATTTAAATCCATAGGCAAAGGTGTCATCATTCTGGGTTTGCATTTCGTACAAATGTTAACTGGTTTAATTCCTAAATAATAAGAATTTCTAATCACCTCATGTTAATTAGGCTCCTCTTGTTGTTACCAGGACTATTTTTCATGCAATAACCTTGAAATTAACATCTGTTTCTTTCCTAATAATTATATTCATTTTGAAAAAAATGCCTGTGGACCATCAATTACATGAATTCATTCAATTTAACAAATAATTCAGTCCCTGATTTTAAATTGCATTTCTTGTTGATATTATTTGTTGAATTTAAAATTAAAGAGTTGCTCCCATCATTTTTGGTGAACAAGCCTCTTCCTTCGATTCCAAACACACTTTTTGATACATTGATCATGAAGTATAACACATGTGGCTAAACAACCTAGTATATATATAACTGATTCAAACAAGTATAAAAACGAATCAAAATCCAAATCCATTTAAATCCATCGGCCAAAGGTGCCATTATTCTAGGTTTGCATTTCGTACAAATGTTAACTGGTTTAATTCCTAAATAATAAGAATTTCTAATCACCTCATATTAATTAGGCTCCTCTTGTTATTGGCAGGACTATTTTTCATGCAATAACCTTGAAATTAACTTTTGTTTCTTTCTTAATAACTATATTCATTTTGAAAAAAATGCACGTTGACCATCAATTACATGAATTCATTCAATTTAACAAATAATTCAGTCCTTGATTTTGAATTGCATTTCTTATTGATATTTTTTGTTGAATTCAAAATTAGAGAGTTGCTCCTATCATTTTCGGTTAACAAGCCACTTCATTTGATTCCAAACACACTTTTTGATACATTGATCATGAAATATAACACATGTGGCTAAACAACCTAGTATATTAATTGATTCAAACAAATATAAACACTAATAAAAATCCAAATCCATTTAAATCCATTGTCAAATGGTGCCATTCATCTGGGTTTGCATTTCGTACAAATGTTTACTGGTTTAATTCCTAAATAATGAGAATTTCTAACCACCTCATGTTAATTAGGCTCCTCTTGTTATTACGAGGACTATTTTTCATGCAATAACCTTGAAATTAACATCTGTTTCTTTCGTAATAACTATATTCATTTTGAAAAAAATGCCCGTGGACCATCAATTACATGAATTCATTCAATTTAACATACAATTCAGTCATTGATTTTGAATTGCATTTCTTAATGATGTTATTTATTGAATTCAAAATTAAAGAGTTGCTCCCATCTTTTTTGGTTATCAAGCCTCTTCTTTTGATTCCAAACACACTATTTGATCCATGGATCATGAAATATAACACATGTGGCTAAACAACCTAGTATATTAATTGATTCAAACTAGTATAAGTACCAATAAAAATCAAAATCTATTTAAATCCATCGGCCACAGGTGCCATTCATCAGGGTTTGCATTTCATACAAATGTTAACTGGTTTAATTCATAAATAATGAGAAGTTCTAATCAGATCATGTTAATCAGGCTCCTCTTCTTGTTACCAGGACTATTTTTCATGCAATAACTTTGAAATTAACTTTTGTTTCTTTCTTAATAACTATATTCATTTTGCAAAAAATGCCCGTGGACCATCAATTACATGAATTCATTCAATTTAACAAACAATTCAGTCCTTGATTTTGAATTGCATTTCTTATAGATATTATTTGTTGAATTCAAAATTAGAGAGCTGCTCCTATCATTTTTGGTTAACAAGCCTCTTCTTTTGATTCCAAACACACTTTTTGATACATTGATCATGAAATATAACACATGTGGCTAAACAACCTAGTATATTAATTGATTCAAACAAGTATAAACACTAATAAATATCCAAATCCATTTAAATCCATTGGCAAAAGGTGCCATTCATCAGGGTTTGCATTTCGTACAAATGTTAACTGGTTTAATTCCTAAATAATGAGAATTTCTAATCATCTCATGTTAATTTGGCTCCTCTTGTTGTTACCAGGACTATTTTTCATGCAATAACCTTGAAATTAACTTTTGTTTCTTTCTTAATAACTATATTCATTTTGAAAAAAATGCCCGTGGACCATCAATTACATGAATTCATTCACTTTAACAAACAATTCAGTCCTTGATTTTGAATTGCATTTCTTATTGATATTATTTGTTGAATTCAAAATTAGAGAGTTGCTCCTATCATTTTTGGTTAACAAGCCTTTTCTTTTGATTACAAACACACTTTTTGATACATTGATCATGAAGTATAACACATGTGGCTAAACAACCTAGTATATTAATTGATTCAAACAAGTATAAACACCAATAAAAATCCAAATCTATTTAAATCCATCGGCCAAAAGTACCATTATTCTGGGTTTGCATTTCGTACAAATGTTAACTGGTTTAATTCCTAAATAATGAGAATTTCTAATTACCTCATGTTAATCAGGCTCCTCTTATTGTTACCAAGAATATTTTTCATGCAATAACTTTGAAATTAACTTTTGTTTCTTTCTTAATAACTATATTCATTTTGAAAAAAATGTCCGTGGACCATCAATTACATGAATTCATTCAATTTAACAAACAATTCAGTCCTTGATTTTGACTTGCATTTCTTATTGATATTATTTGTTGAATTCAAAATTAAAGAGTTGCTCCCATCATTTTTGGTGAACAAGCCTCTTCTTTTGATTCCAAACACACTTTTTGATACATTGATCATGAAGTATAACACATGTGGCTAAACAACCTAGTATATTAATTGATTCAAACAAGTATAAACACCAAAAAAAATCCAAATCTATTTAAATCCATCGGCCAAAGGTGCCATTATTCTGGGTTTGCATTTCGTACAAAATGTTAACTGGTTTTTCTTTCCTAAATAATAAGAATTTCTAATCACCTCATGTTAATTAGGCTCCTCTTGTTGTTACCAGGACTATTTTTCATGCAATAACCTTGAAATTAACATCTGTTTCTTTCCTAATAACTATATTCATTTTCAAAAAAAATGCCCGTAGACCATCCATTACATGAATTCATTCAATTTAACAAACAATTCAGTCCCTGATTTTGAATTGCATTTCTTGTTGACATTATTTGTTGAATTTAAAATTAAAGAGTTGCTCCCATCATTTTTGGTGAACAAGCCTCTTCTTTTGATTCCAAACACACTTTTTGATACATTGATCATCAAGTATAACACATGTGGCTAAACAACCTAGTATATTAACTGATTCAAACAAGTATAAAAACGAATAAAAATCCAAATCTATTTAAATCCATAGGCAAAGGTGTCATCATTCTGGGTTTGCATTTCGTACAAATGTTAACTGGTTTAATTCCTAAATAATAAGAATTTCTAATCACCTCATGTTAATTAGGCTCCTCTTGTTGTTACCAGGACTATTTTTCATGCAATAACCTTGAAATTAACATCTGTTTCTTTCCTAATAATTATATTCATTTTGAAAAAAATGCCTGTGGACCATCAATTACATGAATTCATTCAATTTAACAAATAATTCAGTCCCTGATTTTAAATTGCATTTCTTGTTGATATTATTTGTTGAATTTAAAATTAAAGAGTTGCTCCCATCATTTTTGGTGAACAAGCCTCTTCCTTCGATTCCAAACACACTTTTTGATACATTGATCATGAAGTATAACACATGTGGCTAAACAACCTAGTATATTAACTGATTCAAACAAGTATAAAAACGAATCAAAATCCAAATCCATTTAAATCCATCGGCCAAAGGTGCCATTATTCTAGGTTTGCATTTCGTACAAATGTTAACTGGTTTAATTCCTAAATAATAAGAATTTCTAATCACCTCATATTAATTAGGCTCCTCTTGTTATTGGCAGGACTATTTTTCATGCAATAACCTTGAAATTAACTTTTGTTTCTTTCTTAATAACTATATTCATTTTGAAAAAAAAATGCACGTTGACCATCAATTACATGAATTCATTCAATTTAACAAATAATTCAGTCCTTGATTTTGAATTGCATTTCTTATTGATATTTTTTTGTTGAATTCAAAATTAGAGAGTTGCTCCTATCATTTTCGGTTAACAAGCCACTTCATTTGATTCCAAACACACTTTTTGATACATTGATCATGAAATATAACACATGTGGCTAAACAACCTAGTATATTAATTGATTCAAACAAGTATAAACAACAATAAAAATCCAAATCTATTTAAATCCATCGGCCAAAGGTGCCATTCATCAGGGTTTGCATTTCGTACAAATGTTAACTGGTTTAATTCCTAAATAATGAGAATTTCTAATCACCTCGTGTTAATCAGGCTCCTCTTGTTGTTACCAGGACTATTTTTCATGCAATAACCTTGAAATTAACTTTTATTTCTTTCTTAATAACTATATTCATTTTGAAAAAAATGCCCGTGGACCATCAATTACATGAATTCATTCAATTTAACAAACAATTCAGTCCTTGATTTTGACTTGCATTTCTTATTGATATTATTTGTTGAATTCAAAATTAAAGAGTTGCTCCCATCTTTTTTGGTTATCAAGCCTCTTCTTTTGATTCCAAACACACTATTTGATCCATGGATCATGAAATATAACACATGTGGCTAAACAACCTTGTATATTAATTGATTCAAACAAGTATAAGTACCAATAAAAATCAAAATCTATTTAAATCCATCGGCCACAGGTGCCATTCATCAGGGTTTGCATTTCGTACAAATGTTAACCGGTTTAATTCCTAAATAATGAGAATTTCTAATCAGATCATGTTAATCAGGCTCCTCTTCTTGTTACCAGGACTATTTTTCATGCAATAACTTTGAAATTAACTTTTGTTTCTTTCTTAATAACTATATTCATTTTGCAAAAAATGCCCGTGGACCATCAATTACATGAATTCATTCAATTTAACAAACAATTCAGTCCTTGATTTTGAATTGCATTTCTTATAGATATTATTTGTTGAATTCAAAATTAGAGAGCTGCTCCTATCATTTTTGGTTAACAAGCCTCTTCTTTTGATTCCAAACACACTTTTTGATACATTGATCATGAAATATAACACATGTGGCTAAACAACCTAGTATATTAATTGATTCAAACAAGTATAAACACTAATAAATATCCAAATCCATTTAAATCCATTGGCAAAAGGTGCCATTCATCAGGGTTTGCATTTCGTACAAATGTTAACTGGTTTAATTCCTAAATAATGAGAATTTCTAATCATCTCATGTTAATTTGGCTCCTCTTGTTGTTACCAGGACTATTTTTCATGCAATAACCTTGAAATTAACTTTTGTTTCTTTCTTAATAACTATATTCATTTTGAAAAAAATGCCCGTGGACCATCAATTACATGAATTCATTCACTTTAACAAACAATTCAGTCCTTGATTTTGAATTGCATTTCTTATTGATATTATTTGTTGAATTCAAAATTAGAGAGTTGCTCCTATCATTTTTGGTTAACAAGCCTTTTCTTTTGATTACAAACACACTTTTTGATACATTGATCATGAAGTATAACACATGTGGCTAAACAACCTAGTATATTAATTGATTCAAACAAGTATAAACACCAATAAAAATCCAAATCTATTTAAATCCATCGGCCAAAAGTACCATTATTCTGGGTTTGCATTTCGTACAAATGTTAACTGGTTTAATTCCTAAATAATGAGAATTTCTAATTACCTCATGTTAATCAGGCTCCTCTTATTGTTACCAAGAATATTTTTCATGCAATAACTTTGAAATTAACTTTTGTTTCTTTCTTAATAACTATATTCATTTTGAAAAAAAATGTCCGTGGACCATCAATTACATGAATTCATTCAATTTAACAAACAATTCAGTCCTTGATTTTGACTTGCATTTCTTATTGATATTATTTGTTGAATTCAAAATTAAAGAGTTGCTCCCATCATTTTTGGTGAACAAGCCTCTTCTTTTGATTCCAAACAACACACTTTTTGATACATTGATCATGAAGTATAACACATGTGGCTAAACAACCTAGTATATTAATTGATTCAAACAAGTATAAACACCAAAAAAAATCCAAATCTATTTAAATCCATCGGCCAAAGGTGCCATTATTCTGGGTTTGCATTTCGTACAAATGTTAACTGGTTTTCTTTCCTAAATAATAAGAATTTCTAATCACCTCATGTTAATTAGGCTCCTCTTGTTGTTACCAGGACTATTTTTCATGCAATAACCTTGAAATTAACATCTGTTTCTTTCCTAATAACTATATTCATTTTCAAAAAAAATGCCCGTAGACCATCCATTACATGAATTCATTCAATTTAACAAACAATTCAGTCCCTGATTTTGAATTGCATTTCTTGTTGACATTATTTGTTGAATTTAAAATTAAAGAGTTGCTCCTATCATTTTTGGTGAACAAGCCTCTTCTTTTGATTCCAAACACACTTTTTGATACATTGATCATCAAGTATAACACATGTGGCTAAACAACCTAGTATATTAACTGATTCAAACAAGTATATAAAAACGAAAAAAAAAATCCAAATCTATTTAAATCCATAGGCAAAGGTGTCATCATTCTGGGTTTGCATTTCGTACAAATGTTAACTGGTTTAATTCCTAAATAATAAGAATTTCTAATCACCTCATGTTAATTAGGCTCCTCTTGTTGTTACCAGGGACTATTTTTCATGCAATAACCTTGAAATTAACATCTGTTTCTTTCCTAATAATTATATTCATTTTGAAAAAAATGCCTGTGGACCATCAATTACATGAATTCATTCAATTTAACAAACAATTCAGTCCCTGATTTTAAATTGCATTTCTTGTTGATATTATTTGTTGAATTTAAAATTAAAGAGTTGCTCCCATCATTTTTGGTGAACAAGCCTCTTCCTTTGATTCCAAACACACTTTTTGATACATTGATCATGAAGTATAACACATGTGGCTAAACAACCTAGTATATTAACTGATTCAAACAAGTATAAAAACGAATCAAAATCCAAATCCATTTAAATCCATCGGCCAAAGGTGCCATTATTCTAGGTTTGCATTTCGTACAAATGTTAACTGGTTTAATTCCTAAATAATAAGAATTTCTAATCACCTCATATTAATTAGGCTCCTCTTGTTGTTGGCAGGACTATTTTTCATGCAATAACCTCGAAATTAACTTTTGTTTCTTTCTTAATAACTATATTCATTTTGAAAAAAATGCACGTTGACCATCAATTACATGAATTCATACAATTTAACAAATAATTCAGTCCTTGATTTTGAATTGCATTTCTTATTGATATTTTTTGTTGAATTCAAAATTAGAGAGTTGCTCCTATCATTTTCGGTTAACAAGCCACTTCATTTGATTCCAAACACACTTTTTGATACATTGATCATGAAATATAACACATGTGGCTAAACAACCTAGTATATTAATTGATTCAAACAAGTATAAACAACAATAAAAATCCAAATCTATTTAAATCCATCGGCCAAAGGTGCCATTCATCAGGGTTTGCATTTCGTACAAATGTTAACTGGTTTAATTCCTAAATAATGAGAATTTCTAATTACCTCATATTAATCAGGCTCCTCTTACTGTTACCAGGAATATTTTTCATGCAATAACTTTGAAATTAACTTTTGTTTCTTTCTTAATAACTATATTCATTTTGAAAAAAATGCCCGCGGATCATCAATTACATGAATTCATTCACTTTAACAAACAATTCAGTCCTTGATTTTGACTTGCATTTCTTATTGATATTATTTGTTGAATTCAAAATTAAAGAGTTGCTCCCATCATTTTTGGTTAACAAGCCTCTTCTTTTAATTCCAAACACACTTTTTGATACATTGATCATGAAGTATAACACATGTGGCTAAACAACCTAGTATATTAATTGATTCAAACAAGTGTAAACACCAATAAAAATCCAAATCTATTTAAATCCATCGGCCAAAGGTACCATTATTCTGGGTTTGCATTTCGTACAAATGTTAACAGGTTTAATTCCTAAATAATGAGAATTTCTAATTACCTCATATTAATCAGGCTCCTCTTACTGCTACCAGGAATATTTTTCATGCAATAACTTTGAAATTAACTTTTGTTTCTTTCTTAATAACTATATTCATTTTAAAAAAAATGCCCGCGGACCATCAATTACATGAATTCATTCACTTTAACAAACAATTCAGTCCTTGATTTTGACTTGCATTTCTTATTGATATTATTTGTTGAATTCAAAATTAAAGAGTTGCTCCCATCTTTTTTGGTTATCAAGCCTCTTCTTTTGATTCCAAACACACTATTTGATCCATGGATCATGAAATATAACACATGTGGCTAAACAACCTAGTATATTAATTGATTCGAACAAGTATAAGTACCAATAAAAATCAAAATCTATTTAAATCCATCGGCCAAAGGTACCATTATTCTGGGTTTGCATTTCGTACAAATGTTAACTGGTTTAATTCCTAAATAATGAGAATATCTAATTACCTCATGTTAATCAGGCACCTCTTGTTCTTACCAGGACTATTTTTCATGCAATAACTTTGAAATTAACTTTTGTTTCTTTCTTAATAACAATATTCATTTTGAAAAAAATGCCCGTGGACCATCAATTACATGAATTCATTCAATTTAACAAACAATTCAGTCCTTGATTTTGATATGCATTTCTTAATGATATTATTTGTTGAATTCAAAATTAAAGAGTTGCTCCCATCTTTTTTGGTTATCAAACCTCTTCTTTTGATTCCAAACACACTATTTGATCCATGGATCATGAAATATAACACATGTGGCTAAACAACCTAGTATATTAATTGATTCAAACAAGTATAAGTACCAATAAAAATCAAAATCTATTTAAATCCATCGGCCACAGGTGCAATTCATCAGGGTTTGCATTTCGTACAAATGTTAACTGGTTTAATTCCTAAATAATGATAATTTCTAATCAGATCATGTTAATCAGGCTCCTCTTCTTGTTACCAGGACTATTTTTCATGCAATAACTTTGAAATTAACTTTTGTTTCTTTCTTAATAACTATATTCATTTTGAAAAAAATGCTCGTGGACCATCAATTACAAGAATTCATTCAATTTAACAAACAATTCAGTCCTTGATTTTCAATTGCATTTCTTATTGATATTATTTGTTGAATTCAAAATCAGAGAGTTTCTCCCATCATTTCTAGTTAGTAAGTCTCCTCTTTTGATTCCAAACACAATGTTTGATACATTGATCATGAAATATAACACATGTGGCTAAACAACCTAGTATATTAATTGATTCAAACAAGTATAAACACCAATA
>JBAPLH010000990.1:0-95396 GCA_037897445.1 Ceriops zippeliana | reverse complement strand
ATCTGGGTTACATTCGTACAAATGTTTCTCTGGTTTAATTCCTAAATAATGAGAATTTCTATCCACCTCGTGTTAATTAGACTCCACTTGTTGTTACCAAAGGACTATTTTTTCATGCAATAACCTTGAAAATTAACTTTTGTTCTATTTCTTAATTAACTATATTCATTTGAAAAAAAAACTGCCCGTGGACCAATCATTTACATGTATGAATTCATTTTCAATTTTAAACAATGGTACAATTTAGTCCTTAGATTTTGAATTGCATTTCTTCTTATATTATTTGTTGAATTCAAAAAATAAAGAGTTGCTCCCATCATTTTTGGTTAACAAGAATCCTCTTCTTTTGATTCTAAACACACACTTTTTCGATACATTGATCATTGAAATATAACACATTTGTGGCAAAACAACCTAGTATTTATTAATTGATTCAAACACAGTATAAACAACACCAATAAAAATCCAAATTCTATTTAAAAATCCACAGGCAAAAGGTGGCCATTCATCATGGATTTGCATTTCGTACAAATGTTAAACTGGTTTAATATCCTAAATAATGAGGAATTTCTAATCACCTAATGTTAATTAGTAGGCTCTCATCTTTGTTGTTAATCACGCAGGACTAATTTTTTTTCATGCAATATAACCTTGAAAATTAACATTTGTTTCTTTCTTTAATAACTATATTCATTTTGAAAAAAAATGCCACGTGGACCATCAATTAACATGAATTCATTCAATTTAACCAAACAATTCAGTCCTTGATTTTGAATTGCAATTCTTATTGATATTATTTGTTGAATTTCAAATTAAAGAGTTGCTCCCATCATTTTTGGTTAACAAGCCTCTTCTTTTGATTCCAAACACACTTTTTGATACATTGATCATGAAATATAACACATGTGGCTAAACAAACCTAGTATATTAATTGATTCAAACAAGTATAAACACCTAATAAAAATCCAAATCTCATATTAAAATCCATTGGCAAAAGTGTGCCATTCATCAGGGTTTGCATTTCGTACAAATGTTAACTGGTTTTAATTCCTAAATAATGAGAAATTTCTAATCACCTCAATGTTAATTAGGCTCCTCTTGTTGTTACCAGGACTATTTTTTCATGCAATAACCTTGAAATTAACTTTTTATTTCTTTCTTAATAACTATATTCATTTTTGAAAAAAATGCCCGTGGACCATCAATTACATGAATTCATTCAATTTAACAAACAATTCAGTCCTTGATTTTGAATTGCATTTCTTATTGATATTATTTGTTGAATATTCAAAAATTAAAGAGTTGCTCCCATCATCATTTTTGGTTAACAAGCCTCTTCTTTTGATTCCAAACACACTTTTTGATACATTGATCATGAAGTATAACACATGTGGCTAAACAACCTAGTATATTAATTGATTCAAACAAGTAATATAAACCAATAAAAATCCAAATCTATTTAAATCCATCGGCAAAAAGGTGCCATTCATCAGGGTTTTGCATTTCGTACAAATGTTAACTGGTTTAATTCCTAAATAATGAGAATTTCTAATCACCTCATGTTAATTAGGCTCCTCTTGTTGTTACCAGGACTATTTTTCATGCAATAACCTTGAAATTAACATTTGTTTCTTTCTTAATAACTATATTTCATTTTGAAAAAAATGCCCGTGGACCATCAATTACATGAATTCATTCAATTTAACAAACAATTCAGTCCTTGATTTTTGAATTGCATTTCTTATTGATATTATTTTGTTGAATTCAAAATTAAAGAGTTGCTCCCATCATTTTTGGTTAACAAGCCTCTTCTTTTGATTCCAAACACACTTTTTGATACATTGATCATGAAAATATAACACATGTGGCTAAACAACCTAGTATATTAAATGATTCAAACAAGTATAAAACACCAATAAAAATCCAAATCTATTTAAAATCCATTGGCAAAAGGTGCCATTCATCAGGGTTTGCATTTCGTACAAATGTTAACTGGTTTAAATTCCTAATATAATGAGAATTTCTAATCACCTCATGTTAATTAGGCTCCTCTTGTTGTTACCAGGACTATTTTTCATGCAATAACCTTGAAATTAACTTTTGTTTCTTTCTTAATAACTATATTCATTTTGAAAAAAATGCCCGTGGACCATCAATTACATGAATTCATTCAATTTTAACAAACAATTCAGTCCTTGATTTTGAATTGCATTTCTTATTGATATTATTTGTTGAATTCAAAATTAAAGAGTTGCTTGCTCCCATCATTTTTTGGTTAACAAGCCTCTTCTTTTGATTCCAAACACACTTTTTGATTACATTGATCATGAAATATAACACATGTGGCTAAACAACCTAGTATATTAATTGATTCAAACAAGTATAAAACACCAATAAAAATCCAAAATCTATTTAAAATCCATCGGACAAAAGGTGCCATTCAATCATGGGTTTGCATTTCGTACAAATGTTTAACTGGTTTAATTCCTAAATAATGAGAATTTCTAATCACCTCAATGTTAATTAGGCTCCTCTTGTTGTTACCAGGACTATTTTTTCATGCAATAACCTTGAAATTAACTTTTGTTTTCTTTCTTAATAACTATATTCATTTTGAAAAAAATGCCCGTGGACCATCAATTACATGAATTCATTCAATTTAACAAACAATTCAGTCCTTGATTTTTGAATTGCATTTCTTATTGATATTATTTTGTTGAATTCAAAATTAAAGAGTTGCTCCCATCATTTTTTGGTTAAACAAGCCTCTTCTTTTGATTCCAAACACACTTTTTGATACATTGATCATGAAGTATAACACATGTGGTCTAAACAACCTAGTATATTAATTGATTCAAACAAGTATAAAACACCAATAAAAATCCAAATCTATTTAAATCCACAGGCCAAAAGGTGCCATTCATCAAGGTTTGCATTTCGTACAAATGTTAACTGGTTTAATTCCTAAATAATGACAATTTCTAATCACCTAATGTTAATTAGGGCTCCTCTTGTTGTTACCAGGACTATTTTTCATGCAATAAAACTTTGAAATTAACTTTTGTTTCTTTCTTAATAACTATATTCATTTTGAAAAAAAATGCACCTGTGGACCATCAATTACATGAATTCATTCAATTTAACAAACAATTCAAGTCCTTGATTTTTGAATTGCATTTCTTATTGATATTATTTTGTTGAATTCAAAATTAAAGAGTTGCTCCACCATCATTTTTGGTTAACACAAGCCTCTTCTTTTGATTCCAAACACACTTTTTGATACATTGATCATGAAATATAACACATGTGGCTAAACAACCTAGTATATTAATTGATTCAAACAAGTATAAAAACACCAATAAAAATCCAAAATCTATTTAAATCCACAGGCAAAAAGGTGCCATTCATCAGGGTTTGCATTTCGTACAAATGTTAACTGGTTTAATTCCTAAATAATGACTAAATATTTCTAATCACCTCATGTTAATTAGGCTCCTCTTGTTGTTACCAGGACTATTTTTCATGCAATAACTTTGAAATTAACTTTTATTTCTTTCTTAAATAACTATATTCATTTGAAAAAAAATGCCCGTGGACCATCAATTACATGAATTCATTCAATTTAACAAATAATTCAAGTCCTTGATTTTGAATTGCATTTCTCTATTGATATTATTTGTTGAATTCAAAATTAAAAGAGTTGCTCCCATCATTTTTGGTTAACAAGACCTCTTCTTTTGATTCCAAACACACTTTTTGATACATTTGATCATGAAATATAACACATGTGGGCTAAACAACCTAGTATATTAATTGATTCAAACAAGTATAAACACCAATAAAAAATCCAAATCTATTTAAATCCATTGGCAAAAGGTGCCATTCATCTGGGTTTGCATTTCGTACAAATGTTTTTCTGGTTTAATTCCTAAATAATGAGAAATTTCTAATCACCTCATGTTAATTAGGCTCCTCTTGTTGTTACCAGGACTATTTTTCATGCAATAACCTTTGAAATTAACTTTTGTTTCTTTCTTAATAACTATATTCATTTTGAAAAAAATGCCCGTGTGACCATCAATTACATGAATTCATTCAATTTAACAAACAATTCAGTCCTTGATTTTGAATTGCATTTCTTATTGATATTATTTGTTGAATTCAAAATTAAAGAGTTGCTCCCATCATTTTTGGTTAACAAGCCTCTTCTTTTGATTCCAAACACACTTTTTGATACATTGATCATGAAATATAACACATGTGGCTAAAACAACCTAGTATATTAAATTGATTCAAACAAGTATAAACACCAATAAAAATCCAAATCTATTTAAATCCATCGGCAAAAGGTGCCATTCATCAGGGTTTGCATTTTCGTACAAATGTTTAACTTGTTTAATTCCTAAATAATGATGACAATTTCTAATCACCTCATGTTAATTAGGCTCCTCTTGTTGTTACCAGGACTATTTTTCATGCAATAACCTTGAAATTAACTTTTGTTTCTTTCTTAATAACTATATTCATTTTGAAAAAAATGCCCGTGGACCATCAATTACATGAATTCATTCAATTTAACATTAAATTCAGTCCTTTGATTTTGAAATTGCATTTCTTATTGATATTAATTGTTGAATTCAAAATTAAAGAGTTGCTCCCATCATTTTTGGTTTAACAAGCCTCTTCTTTTGATTCCAAACACACTTTTTGATACATTGATCATGAAATATAACACATGTGGCGAAAACAACCTAGTATATTAATTGATTCAAACAAGTATAAACACCAATAAAAATCCAAATCTATTTAAAATCCACAGGCAAAAGGTGGTCATTCATCAGGGTTTAGCATTTTTGTACAAATGTTAACTATTTTAATTCCTAAATAATGACAATTTTCTAATCTCCTAATGTTAATTAGGCTCCTCTTGTTGTTACCAGGACTATTTTTCATGCAATAAGCTTGAAATTAACTTTTTTTTCTTTCTTAATAACTATATTCATTTTGAAAAAAATGCACGTGGACCATCAATTACATGAATTCATTCAATTTAACAAACAAATTCAGTCCTTGATTTTGAATTGCATTTCTTATTGATATTATTTTTTTGAATTCAAAATTAGAGAGTTGCTCCCATCATTTTTGGTTAACAAGCCTCTTCTTTTGATTCCCAAACACACTTTTTTGATACATTGATCATGAAGTATAAACACATGTGGCTAAACAACCTAGTATATTTAATTGATTCAAACAAGTATATAAACACCAATAAAAAATCCAAATCTATTTAAATCCACAGGCAAAAGGTGCCATTCATCAGGGGTTTGCATTTTCGTACAAATGTTAAAACATAGTTTAATTCCCTAAATAATGACAATTTCTAATCTCCTCATGTTAATTAGGCTCCTCTTGTTGTTGTTACCCAGGACTATTTTTCATGCAATAACCTTGAAATTAACTTTTTTTTCTTTCTTAATAACTATATTCATTTTGAAAAAAAATGCCCGTGGGACCATCAATTACATGAATTCATTCAATTTAACAAACAATTCAGTCCTTGATTTTGAATTGCATTTCTTATTGATATTATTTTTTGAATTTCAAAATTAAAGAGTTTGCTCCCATCATTTTTTGGTTAACAAGCCTCTTCTTTTGATTCCAAACACACACTTTTTGATACATTGATCATGAAGTATAACACATGTGGCTAAACAACCTAGTATATTAATTGATTCAAACAAGTATAAACACCAATAAAAATCCAAATCTATTTAAATCCACAGGCAAAAGGTGCCATTCATCAGGGTTAGCATTTCGTACAAATGTTAACTAGTTTAATTCCTAAATAATGACAATTTCTAATCACCTAATGTTAATTAGGCTCCTCTTGTTGTTACCAGGACTATTTTTCATGCAATAACCTTGAAATTAACTTTTGTTTCTTTCTTAATAACAATATTCATTTTGAAAAAAATGCACGTGGACCATCAATTAAATGAATTCATTCAAGTTAGCATTAAATTCAGTCCTTGATTTTTGAATTGCATTTCTTATTGATATTATTTGTTGAATTCAAAATTAAAGAGTTGCTCCAATCATTTTTGGTTAACAAGCCTCTTCTTTTGATTCCAAACACACTTTTGATTGATACATTGATCATGAAATATAACACATGTGGCTAAACAACCTAGTATATTAATTGATTCAAACAAGTATAAACACCAATAAAAATCCAAATCTATTTAAATCCATCAGGCAAAAGGTGCCATTCATCAGGGTTTGCATTTCGTACAAATGTTAACTGGTTTAATTCCTAAATAATGACAAATTTCTAATCACCTAATGTTAATTAGGCTCCTCTTGTTGTTACCAGGGACTATTTTTCATGCAATAACTTTGAAATTAACTTTTATTCTTTCTTAATAACACAATATTCATTTTGAAAAAAATGCCCGTGGACCATCAATTACATGAATTCATTCAATTTAACAAATAATTCAGTCCTTGATTTTGAATTGCATTTCTTATTGATATTATTTGTTGAATTCAAAATTAAAGAGTTGCTCCCATCATTTTTGGTTAACAAGACTCTTCTTTTGATTCCAAACACACTTTTTGATACATTGATCTTGAAGTATAACACATGTGGCTAAACAACCTAGTATATTAATTGATTCAAACAAGTATAAACACAAATAAAAATCCAAATCCATTTAAATCCATTGGCAAAAGGTGCCATTCATCTGGGTTTGCATTTCGTACAAATGTTTTCTGGTTTAATTCCTAAATAATGAGAAATTTCTAATCACCTCATGTTAATTAGGCTCCTCTTGTTGTTACCAGGACTATTTTTCATGCAATAACCTTTAAATTAACTTTTGTTTCTTTCTTAATAACTATATTCATTTTGAAAAAAATACCCGTGGACCATCAATTACATGAATCCGTTCAATTTAACAAAACAATTCAGTCCTGGATTTTGGGTTGCATTTCTTCTTTATATTATTTGTTGAATTCAAAATTAAAGAGTTGCTTCCATCATTTTTTGGTTAACAAAGCCTCTTCTTTTGATTCCAAACACACTTTTTGATACATTGATCATGAAATATAAGACATGTGGCCAAACAACCTAGTATATTAATTGATTCAAACAAGTATAAACACCAATTAAAATCCAAATCTATTTTAAATCCACATTCAAAAGGTGCCATTCATCAGGGTTAGCATTTCGTACAAATGTTAACTTGTTTAATTTCCTTAATAATGACAATTTCTAATCTCCTAATGTTAATTAGGCTCCTCTTGTTGTTACCAGGACTATTTTTCATGCAATAACCTTGAAATTAACTTTTGTTTCTTTCTTAATAACTATAATCATTTTGAAAAAAATGCCCATGGACCATCAATTACATGCATTCATTCAAGTTTAACATTTAAATTCAGTCCATTGATTTTGAATTGCATTTCTTATTGATACTAATTTGTTGAATTCAAAATTAAATAGTTGCTCCCATCATTTTTGGTTAACAAGCGTCTTCTTTTGATTCCAAACACACTTTTTGATACATTGATCATGAAAAATATAACACATGTGGCTAAACAACCTAGTATATTAATTGATTCAAACAAGTATAAAACACCAATAAAAATCCAAATCTATTTAAATCCACAGGCAAAAGGTGTCATTCATCAGGGTTAGCTTTTTGTACAAATGTTAACTAGTTTAATTCCTAAATAATGACAATTTCTAATCTCCTAATGTTAATTAGGCTCCTCTTGTTGTTGTGACCAGGACTATTTTTTCATGCAATAAGCTTGAAATTAACTTTTTTTTCCTTCTTAATAACTATATTCATTTTGAAAAAAATGCACGTGGACCATCAATTACATGAATTCATTCAATTTAACAAACAATTCAGTCCTTGATTTTGAATTGCATTTTCTTATTGATATTATTTTTTGAATTCAAAAATTAGAGAGTTGCTCCCATCATTTTTGGTTAACAAGCCTCTTCTTTTGATTCCAAACACACTTTTTGATACATTGATCGTGAAGTATAACACATGTGGCTAAAACAACCTAGTCTATTTAATTGATTCAAACAAGTATAAACACCAATAAAAATCCAAATCTATTTAAATCCACAGGCAAAAGGTGTCATTCATCAGGGTTAGCATTTCGTACAAATGTTAACTAGTTTAATTCCTAAATAATGACAATTTCTAATCTCCTAATGTTAATTAGGCTCCTCTTGTTGTGACCAGGACTATTTTTTCATGCAATAACCTTGAAATTAACTTTTGTTTCTTTCTTAATAACTATATTCATTTTGAAAAAAAATGCACGTGGACCATCAATTACATGAATTCATTCAAGTTAACATTAAATTCAGTCCTTTGATTTTGAATTGCATTTCTTATTGATATTAATTGTAGAATTCAAAATTAAAGAGTTGCTCCACATCATTTTTTTGGTTAACAAGCCTATTGTTTTGATTCCAAACACACACTTTTTGATACATTGATCATGAAATATAACACATGTCGCTAAACAACCTAGTATATTAATTGATTCAAACAATTAAAAACACCAATAAAAAATCCAAATCTATTTAAATCCACAGGCAAAAGGTGCCATTCATCAGGGTTTGCATTTCGTACACAAATGTTAACTGGTTTAATTCCTAAATAATGACAATTTCTAATCACCTAATGATAATTAGGCTCCTCTTGTTGTTACCAGGACTATTTTTCATGCAATAACTTTGAAATTAACTTTTATTTCTTTCTTAATAACTATATTCATTTTGAAAAAAATGCCCGTGCACCCATCAATTACATGAATTCATTCAATTTAACAAATAATTCAGTCCTTGATTTTGAATTGCATTTCTTATTGATATTATTTGTTGAATTCAAAATTAAAGAGTTGCTCCCATCATTTTTGGTTAACAAGACTCTTCTTTTGATTCCAAACAGACTTTTTGATACATTGATCTTGAAGTATAACACATGTGGCTAAACAACCTAGTATATTAATTGATTCAAACAAGTATAAACACAAATAAAAATACAAATCCATTTAAATCCATTGGCAAAAGGTGCCATTCATCTGGATTTGCATTTCGTACAAATGTTTTCTGGTTTAATTCCTAAATAATGAGAATTTCTAATCACCTCATGTTAATCAGGCTCCTCTTGTTGTTACCAGGACTATTTTTCATGCAATAACCTTGAAATTAACTTTTGTTTCTTTCTTAATAAATATAATCATTTTGAAAAAAATGCCCATGGACCATCAATTACATGAATTCATTCAAGTTAACATTAAATTCAGTCCTTGATTTTGAATTGCATTTCTTATTGATACTAATTGTTGAATTCAAAATTAAATAGCTGCTCCCATCATTTTTGGTTAACAAGCGTCTTCTTTTGATTCCAAACACACTTTTTGATACATTGATCATGAAATATAACACATGTGGCTAAACAACCTAGTATATTAATTGATTCAAACAAGTACAAACACCAATAAAAATCCAAATCTATTTAAATCCATAGGCAAAAGGTGTCATTCATCAGGGTTAGCTTTTTGTACAAATGTTAACTAGTTTAATTCCTAAATAATGACAATTTCTAATCTCCTAAATGTTAATTAGGCTCCTCTTGTTGTGACCAGGGACTATTTTTCATGCAATAACCTTGAAATTAACTTTTGTTTCATTCTTAATAACTATATTCATTTTGAAAAAAAATGCACGTGGACCATCAATTACATGAATTCATTCAAGTTAAACATTAAATTCAATTCAGTCCTTGATTTTGAATTGCATTTCTTATTGATATTAATTGTAGAATTCAAAAAATTAAAGAGTTGCTCCAATCATTTTTGGTGAACAAGCCTATTGTTTTGATTCCAAACACACTTTTTGATACATTGATCATGAAATATAACACAAGTCGCTAAACAACCTAGTATATTAATTGATTCAAACAAGTATAAACACCAATAAAAATCCAAATCTATTTAAATTCACAGGCAAAAGGTGCCATTCATCAGAATTTGCATTTCGTACAAATGTTAACTGGTTTAATTCCTAAATAATGACAATTTCCAATCACCTAATGATAATTAGGCTCCTCTTGTTGTTACCAGGACTATTTTTCATGCAATAACTTTGAAATTAACTTTTATTTCTTTCTTAATAACTATATTCATTTTGAATAAAATGCCCGTGGACCATCAGTTACATGAATTCATTCAATTTAACAAAAAATTCAGTCCTTGATTTTGAATTGCATTTCTTATTGATATTATTTGCTGAAATCAAAATGAGAGAGTTGCTCCCATCATTTTTGGTTAACAAGCCTCTTCTTTTGATTCCACACACATTCTTTGATACATTGATCGTGAAGTATAACACATGTGGCTAAACAACCTAGTATATTAATTGATTCAAACAAGTATAAACACTAATAAAAATCCAAATCCGTTTAAATCCATTGGCAAATGGTGCCATTCATCTAGGTTTGCATTTCGAACAAATGTTTTCTGGTTTAATTCCTAAATAATGAGAATTTCTAATCACCTCACGTTAATTAGGCTCCTCTTGTTGTTACCAGGAATATTTTTCGTTCAATAACCTTTAAATTAACGTTTGTTTCTTTCTTAATAACTATATTCATTTTGAAAAAAATACCCGTGGACCATCAATTACATGAATCCGTTCAATTTCACAAACAATTCAGTCCTTGATTTTGAATTGCATTTCTTCTTTATATTATTTGTTGAATTCAAAATTAGAGAGTTGCTCCAATCATTTTTGGTTAACAAGCCTTTTCTTTTGATCCCAAACATACTTTTTTGATCCATTGATCATGATATATAACGCATGTGTGGCTAAACAACCTAGTATATTAATTGATTCAAACAAGTATAAAACACTAATAAAAAAAATCAAAATCCATTTAAATCCATTGGCAAAAAGGTGCCATTCATCTGGGTTTGCATTTCGTACAAATGTTTTCTGGTTTAAATTCCTAAATAATGAGAATTTCTAATCACCTCATGTTAATTAGGCTCCTCTTGTTGTTATCAGGACTATTTTTCGTGCAATAACCTTTAAATTAACTTTTTGTTTCTTTCTTAATAACTATATTCATTGTGAAAAAAATACCCGTGGACCATCAATTACATGAATCCGTTCAATTTAACAAACAATTCAGTCCTTGATTTTGAATTGCATTTCTTCTTTATATTATTTGTTGAATTCAAAATTAAACAGTTGCTCCAATCATTTTTGGTTAACAAGCCACTTCTTTTGATTCCAAACACACTTTTTGATACATTGATCATGAAATATAACACATGTGGTTAAACAACCTAGTATATTAATTGATTCAAACAAGTATAAACACCAATAAAAATGCAAATCTATTTAAATCCACAGGCAAAAGGTGCCATTCATCAGGGTTAGCATTTCGTACAAATGTTAACTTGTTTAATTCCTTAATAATGACAATTTCTTATCTCCTAATGTTAATTAGGCTCCTCTTGTTGTTACCAGGACTATTTTTCATGCAATAACCTTGAAATTAACATTTGTTTCTTTCTTAAAAACTATATTCATTTTGAAAAAAATGCACGTGGACCATCAATTACATGAATTCATTCAATTTAACAAACAATTCAGTCCTTGATTTTGAATTGCATTTCTTATTGATATTATTTTTTGAATTCAAAATTAGAGAGTTGCTCCCATCATTTTTGGTTAACAAGCCTCTTCTTTTGATTCCAAACACACTTTTTGATACATTGATCGTGAAGTATAACACATGTGGCTAAACAACCTAGTATATTAATTGATTCAAACAAGTATAAACACTAATAAAAATCCAAATCTATTTAAATCCACAGGCAAAAGGTGCCATTCATCAGGGATAGCATTTCGTACAAATGTTAACTAGTTTAATTCCTAAATAATGACAATTTCTAATCTACTAATGTTAATTAGGCTCCTCTCGTTGTGACCAGGACTATTTTTCATGCAATAACCTTGAAATTAACTTTTGTTTCTTTCTTAATAACTATAATCATTTTGAAAAAAATGCCCGTGGACCATCAATTACATGAATTCATTCAAGTTAACATTAAATTCAGTCCTTGATTTTGAATTGCATTTCTTATTGATATTAATTGTAGAATTCAAAATTAAAGAGTTGCTCCCATCATTTTTGGTTAACAAGCCTCTTCTTTTGATTCCAAACTTACTTTTTGATCCATTGACCTTGAAATATAACACATGTGGTTAAACAACCTAGTATATTAATTGATTCAAACAAGTATAAACACCAATAAAAATCCAAATCTATTTAAATTCGTCGGCCAAAGGTGCCACTCATCATGGTTTGCATTTCGTAAAAATGTTAACTGGTTTAATTCCTAAATAATGAGAATTTCTGATCACCTCATGTTAATTACGCTCCTCTTGTTGTTACCAGGACTATTTTTGATGCAATAACCTTGAAATTCACTTTTTTTACTCTCTTCATAACAATATTCATTTTGGAAAAAATGCACGTGGACCATCAATTACATGAATTCATTCAATTTAAAAAACAATTCAGTCCTTGATTTTGAATAGCATTTCTTATTGATATTAATTGTTGAATTCAAAATTAAATAGTTGCTCCCATCATTTTTGGTTAACAAGCGTCTTCTTCTGATTCCAAACACATTTTTTTATACATTGATCATGAAATATAACACATGTGGCTAAACAACCTAGTATATTAATTGATTCAAACAAGTATAAACACCAATAAAAATCCAAATCTATTTAAATCCACAGGCAAAAGGTGCCATTCATCAGGGTTAGGTTTTCGTACAAATGTTAACTAGTTTAATTCCTAAATAATGACAATTTCTAATCTCCTAATGTTAATTAGGCTCCTCTTGTTGTGACCAGGACTATTTTTCATGCAATAAGCTTGAAATTAACTTTTTTTTCTTTCTTAATAACTATATTCATTTTGAAAAAAATGCACGTGGACCATCAATTACATGAATTCATTCAATTTAACAAACAATTCAGTCCTTGATTTTGAATTGCATTTCTTATTGATATTATTTGTTGAATTCAAAATTAGAGAGTTGCTCCCATCATTTTTGGTTAACAAGCCTCTTCTTTTGATTCCAAACACACATTTTGATACATTGATCGTGAAGTATAACACGTGTGGCTAAACAACCTAGTATATTAATTGATTCAAACAAGTATAAACACCAATAAAAATCCAAATCTATTTAAATCCACAGGCAAAAGGTGCCATTCATCAGGGTTAGGTTTTCGTACAAATGTTAACTAGTTTAATTCCTAAATAATGACAATTTCTAATCTCCTAATGTTAATTAGGCTCCTCTTGTTGTGACCAGGACTATTTTTCATGCAATAAGCTTGAAATTAACTTTTTTTTCTTTCTTAATAACTATATTCATTTTGAAAAAAATGCACGTGGACCATCAATTACATGAATTCATTCAATTTAACAAACAATTCAGTCCTTGATTTTGAATTGCATTTCTTATTGATATTATTTGTTGAATTCAAAATTAGAGAGTTGCTCCCATCATTTTTGGTTAACAAGCCTCTTCTTTTGATTCCAAACACACATTTTGATACATTGATCGTGAAGTATAACACGTGTGGCTAAACAACCTAGTATATTAATTGATTCAAACAAGTATAAACACCAATAAAAATCCAAATCTATTTAAATCCACTGGCAAAAGGTGCCATTCATCAGGGTTAGCATTTCGTACAAATGTTAACTGGTTTAATTCCTAAATAATGACAATTTCTAATCTTCTAATGTTAATTAGGCTCCTCTTGTTGTGACCAGAACTATTTTTCATGCAATAACCTTGAAATTAACTTTTGTTTCTTTCTTAATAACTATATTCATTTTGAAAAAAATGCACGTGGACCATCAATTACATGAATTCATTCAAGTTAACATTAAATTCAGTCCTTGATTTTGAATTGCATTTCTTATTGATATTAATTGTAGAATTCAAAATTAAAGAGTTGCTCCAATCATATTTGGTTAACAAGCCTATTGTTTTGATTCCAAACACACTTTTTGATACATTGATCATGAAATATAACACATGCCGCTAAACAACCTAGTATATTAATTGATTCAAACAAGTATAAACACCAATAAAAATCCAAATCTATTTAAATCCACAGGCAAAAGGTGCCATTCATCAGGATTTGCATTTCGTACAAATGTTAACTGGTTTAATTCCTAAATAATGACAATTTCTAATCACCTAATGATAATTAGGCTCCTCTTGTTGTTACCAGGACTATTTTTCATGCAATAACTTTGAAAATTAACTTTTTATTTCTTTCTTAATAACTATATTCATTTTGAAAAAAATGCCCGTGCACCATCAATTACATGAATTCATTCAATTTAACAAATAATTCAGTCCTTGATTTTGAATTGCATTTCTTATTGATATTATTTGTTGAATTCAAAATTAGAGAGTTGCTCCCATCATTTTTGGTTAACAAGCCTCTTCTTTTGATTCCAAACTTACTTTTTGATCCATTTATCTTGAAATATAACACATGGGGTTAAACAACCGAGTATATTAATTGATTCAAACAAGTATAAACACCAATAAAAATTCAAATCTATGTAAATCCACAGGAAAAAGGTGCTATTCATCAGGGTTTGCATTTCGTACAAATGTTAACTCGTTTCATTCCTAAATAATGACAATTTCTAATCACCTAATGATAATTAGGCTCCTCTTGTTGTTACCAGGACTATTTTTCATGCAATAACTTTGAAATTCACTTTTATTTCTTTCTTAATAGCTATATTCATTTTGAAAAAAATACCCGTGGAACATCAATTACGTGAATCTGTTCAATTTAACATTAAATTCAGTCCTTGATTTTGAATTGCATTTCTTCTTGATATTATTTGTTGAATTCAAAATTAAACAGTTGTTCCCGTCATTTTTGGTTAACAAGCCTCTTCTTTTGATTCCAAACACACTTTTTGATACATTGATCATGAAATATAACACATGTGGCTAAACAACCTAGTATATTAATTGATTCAAACAAGTATAAACACCAATAAAAATCCAAATCTATTTAAATCCATAGGCAAAACGTGCCATTCATCAGGGTTAGCATTTCGTACAAATGTTAACTCGTTTAATTCCTAAATAATGACAATTTCTAATCACCTAATGTTAATTAGGCTCCTCTTGTTGTTACCAGGACTATTTTTCATGCAATAACCTTGAAATTAACGTTTGTTTCTTTCTTAATAACTATATTCGTTTTGAAAAAAATACCAATGGACCATCAATTACATGAATTCATTCAATTTAACAAACAATTCAGTTCTTGATTTTCAATTGCACTTCTTATTGATACTATTTGTTGAATTCAAAATTAAAGAGTTGCTCCCATCATTTTTGCTTAACAAGTCTCTTCTTTTGGCTCCAAACACACTTTTTGATCCATTGATTATGAAATATAACACATGTGGTTAAACAACCTAGTATATTAATTGATTCAAACAAGTATAAACACCACAAAAAATCCAAATCTATTTAAATCCATCGGCCAAGGGTGCCATTACTCTGGGTTTGCATTTCGCACAAATGTTAATTAGTTTAATTCCTAAAAAATGAGAATTTCTAATCACCTCATGTTAATCAGGCTCCTCTGGTTGTTACCAGGACTATTTCTCATGCAATAACTTTGAAATTAACTTTTGTTTCTTTCTTAATAACTATATTGATTTTGAAAAAAATGCCCGTGGATCATCAATTACATGAATCCGTTGAATTTAACAAACAATTCAGTCCTTGATTTTGAGTTGCATTTCTTCATTATATTATTTGTTGAATTAAAAATTAAAGAGTTGCTCCCATCATTTTTGGTTAACAAGCCTCTTCTTTTGATTCCAAACACACTTTTTGATACATTGATCATGAAATATAACACATGTGGCTAAATAACGTAGTATATTAATTGATTCAAACAAGTATAAACACCAATAAAAATCCAAATCTATTTAAATCCACAGGTAAAAGGTACCATTCATCAGGGTTTGCATTTCGTACAAA
Organism: Ceriops zippeliana; assembly: GCA_037897445.1. Classification (NCBI taxonomy): domain Eukaryota; kingdom Viridiplantae; phylum Streptophyta; class Magnoliopsida; order Malpighiales; family Rhizophoraceae; genus Ceriops; species Ceriops zippeliana. The sequence continues at coordinate 79,235 of JBAPLH010000990.1, read as the reverse complement.
TGTTAACTGGTTTAATTCCTAAATAATGACAATTTCTAATCACCTAATGTTAATTAGACTCCTCTTGTTGTTACCAGGACTATTTTTCATACAATAACTTTGAAATTAACATTTATTTCTTTCTTAAAAACTATATTCATTTTGAAAAAAACGCTTGTGGACCATCAATTACATGAATCCATTGAATTTAACATTAAATTCAGTCCTTGATTTTGAATTGCATTTCTTATTGATATTATTTGTTGAATTCAAAATTGGAGAGTTGCTCCCATCATTTTTGGTTAACAAGCCACTTCTTTTGATTCCAAACACACTTTTTGATCCATTGATCATGAAATATAACACATGTGGCTAAACAACCTAGTATATTAATTGATTCAAACAAGTATAAACACTAATTACAATCCAAATCCATTAGCAAAAGGAGCCATTCATTTGGCTGTGCATTTCGTACAAATGTTAATTCCTAAATAATGAGAATTTCTAATCACCTCATGTTAATTAGGCTCCTCTTGTTGTTACGAGGACTATTTTTCATGCAATAACCTTGAAATTAACATCTGTTTCTTTCTTGATAACTATATTCATTTTGAAAAAAATGCCCGTGGACCATCAATTGCATGAATTCATTCAATTTAACATACAATTCAGTCCTTGATTTTGAATTGCATTTCTTCTAGATATTATTTGTTGAATTCAAAATTAAAGAGTTGCTCCCATCATTTTTGGTTAACAAGCCTCTTCTTTTGATTCCAAACACACTTTTTGATACATTGATCATTAAGTATAACACATGTGGCTAAACAACCTAGTATATTAATTGATTCAAACAAGTATCAACACTAATAAAAAACCAAATCCATTTAAATTCATTGGCAAAAGGTACCATTCATCTGGGTTTGCATTTCGTACAAATGTTTACTGGTTTAATTTCCTAAATAATGAGAATTTCTAATCACCTCATGTTAATTAGGCTCCTCTTGTTGTTACTTGGACTATTTTTCATGCAATAACCTTGAAATTAACTTTTGTTTCTTTCTTAATAACTATATTCATTTTGAAAAAAATGCTCGTGGACCATCAATTACATGAATTCATTCAATTTAACATACAATTCAGTCCTTGATTTTGAATTGCATTTCTTCTTGATATTATTTGTTGAATTCAAAATTAAAGAGTTGCTCCCATCATTTTTGGTTAACAAGCCTCTTCTTTTGATTCCAAACACAGTTTTTGATACATTGATCATGAAATATAGCACATGTGGCTAAACAACCTATTATATTAATTGATTCAAACAAGTATAAACACCAATAAAAATCCAAATCTATGTAAATCCACAAGCAAAAGGTGCCATTCATCAGGGTTTGCATTTCGTACAAATGTTAACTGGTTTAATTCCTAAATAATGACAATTTCTAATAACCTAATGTTAATTAGGCTACTCTTGCTGTTACCAGGACTATTTTTCATGCAATAACCTTGAAATTAACTTTTGTTTCTTTGTTAATAACTATATTCATTTTGAAAAAAATACCCGTAGACCATCAATTACATGAATTCATTCAATTTAACATACAATTCAGTCCTTGATTTTGAATTGCATTTCTTATTGGTATTAATTGTTGAATTCAAAATTAAAGAGTTGCTCCCATCATTTTTGGTTAACAAGCCACATCTTTTGATTCCAAACACACTTTTTGATCCATTGATCATGAAATATAAAACATATGGCTAAACAACGTAGTATATTAATTGATTCAAACAAGTATAAACACTAATAAAAATCCAAATCCATTTAAATATATTGTCAAAAGGTGCCATTCGTCAGGGTTTGCATTTCGTACAAATGTTAACAGGTTTAATTCCTAAATAATGAGAATTTCTAATCACTTCATGTTAATTAGGCTCCTCTTGTTGTTACCAGGACTATTTTTCAAGCACTAACCTTGAAATTAACTTTTGTTTCTTTCTTAATAACTATATTCATTTTGAAAAAAATGCTCGTGGACCATCAGTTACATGAATTCATTCAATTTAACATACAATTCAGTCCTTGATTTTGAATTGCATTTCTTCTTGATATTATTTGTTGAATTCAAAATTAAAGAGTTGCTCCCATCATTTTTTTGGTTAACAAGCCTCTTCTTTTGATTCCAAACACACTTTTTGATACATTGATCATGAAATATAGCACATGTGGCTAAAGAACCTATTATATTAATTGATTCAAACAAGTAAAAACATCAATAAAAATCCAAATCTATGTAAATCCACAGGCAAAAGGTGCCATTCATCAGGGTTTGCATTTTGTAAAAATGTTAACTGGTTTAATTCCTAAATAATGACAATTTCTAATAACCTAATGTTAATTAGGCTACTCTTGTTGTTACCAGGACTATTTTTCATGCAACAACTATGAAATTAACTTTTATTTCTTTCTTAATAACTATATTCATGTTGAAAAAAATGCCAATAGACCATCAATTAGATGAATTCATTCAATTTAACAAACAATTTAGTCCTTGATTTTGAATTTCATTTCTTATTGATATTATTTGTTGAATTCAAAATTAAAGAGTTGTTCCTATCATTTTTGGTTAACAAGCCTCTTCTTTTGATTCCAAACACACTTTTTGATACATTGATCATGAAGTATAACACATGTTGCTAAACAACCTAGTATATTAATTGATTCAAACAAGTACAAACACTGATAAAAATCCAAATCCATTTAAATCCATTGGCAAAAGGTGCCATTAATCTAGGTTTGCATTTCATACAAATCTTTTCTGGTTTAATTCCTAAATAATGAGAATTTCTAATCACCTCATGTTAATTAGGCTTCCCTTGTTGTTACCAGGACTATTTTTCATGCAATAACCTTGAAATTAACTTTTGTTTCTTTCTTAATAACTATATTCATTTTGAAAAAAATGCTCGTGGACCATTAATTACATGAGTCCATTCAATTTAACATTAAATACAATCCTTGATTTTGAATTGCATTTCATCTTGACATTATTTGTTGAATTCAAAATTAAAGATTTGCTCCCATCATTTTTGGTTAACAAGCCTCTTCTTTTGATTGCAAACACACTTTTTGATACATTGATCATGAAATATAACACATGTGGCTAAACAACCCAGTATATTAATTGATTCAAACAAGTATAAACACCAATAAAAATCCAAATCTATTTAAATCCACAGGCAAAAGGTGCCATTCATTAGGGTTTGCATTTCGTACAAATCTTAACTCATTTAATTCCTAAATAATGACAATTTCTAACCTCCTAATGTTAATTAGGCTCCTCTTGTTGTTACCAGGACTATTTTTCATGCAATAACCTTGAATTTAACATTCATTTCTTTCTTAATAACTATATTCATTTTGAAAAAAATGCCCGTAGACCATCAATTACATGAATTCATTCAATTTAACATACAATTCAGTCCTTGATTTTGAATTGCATTTCTTATTGGTATTAATTGTTGAATTCAAAATTAAAGAGTTGCTCCCATCATTTTTAGTTAACAAGCCACATCTTTTGATTCCAAACACACTTTTTGATCCATTGATCATGAAATATAAAACATATGGCTAAACAATGTAGTATATTAATTGATTCAAACAAGTATAAACACTAATAAAAATCCAAATCCATTTAAATATATTTGCAAAAGGTGCCATTCGTCAGGGTTTGCATTTCGTACAAATGTTAACAGGTTTAATTCCTAAATAATGAGAATTTCTAATCACCTCATGTTAATTAGGCTCTTCATGTTGTTACCAGAACAATTTTTCATGCAATAACCTTGAAATTAACAACTGTTTCTTTCTTAATAACTATATTCATTTTGAAAAAAATGCCCGTAGACGATCAATTACATCAATTCATTCAATTTAACATACAATTCAGTCCTTGATTTTGAATTGCATTTCTTCTTGATATTATTTGTTGAATTCAAAATTAAAGAGTTGCTCCCATCATTTTTGGTTAACAAGCCTCTTCTTTTGATTCCAAACACACTTTTTGATACATTGATCATGAAATATAGCACATGTGGCTAAAGAACCTATTATATTAATTGATTCAAACAAGTATAAACATCAATAAAAATCCAAATCTATGTAAATCCACAGGCAAAAGGTGCCATTCATCAGGGTTTGCATTTCGTAAAAATGTTAACTGGTTTAATTCCTAAATAATGACAATTTCTAATAACCTAATGTTAATTAGGCTACTCTTGTTGTTACCAGGACTATTTTTCATGCAACAACTATGAAATTAACTTTTATTTCTTTCTTAATAACTATATTCATGTTGAAAAAAATGCCAATAGACCATCAATTACATGAATTCATTCAATTTAACAAACAATTTAGTCCTTGATTTTGAATTTCATTTCTTATTGATATTATTTGTTGAATTCAAAATTAAAGAGTTGCTCCTATCATTTTTGGTTAACATGCCTCTTCTTTTGATTCCAAACACACTTTTTGATACATTGATCATGAAGTATAACACATGTGGCTAAACAACCTAGTATATTAATTGATTCAAACAAGTACAAACACTGATAAAAATCCAAATCCATTTAAATCCATTGGCAAAAGGTGCCATTAATCTAGGTTTGCATTTCGTACAAATCTTTTCTGGTTTAATTCTTAAATAATGAGAATTTCTAATCACCTCATGTTAATTAGGCTTCCCTTGTTGTTACCAGGACTATTTTTCATGCAATAACCTTGAAATTAACTTTTGTTTCTTTCTTTATAACTATATTCATTTTGAAAAAAATGTCCGTGGACCATTAATTACATGAGTCCATTCAATTTAACATTAAATACAATCCTTGTTTTTGAATTCCATTTCATCTTGATATTATTTGTTGAATTCAAAATTAAAGATTTGCTCCCATCATTTTTGGTTAACAAGCCTCTTCTTTTGATTGCAAACACACTTTTTGATACATTGATCATGAAATATAACACATGTGGCTAAACAACCCAGTATATTAATTGATTCAAACAAGTATAAACACCAATAAAAATCCAAATCTATTTAAATCCACAGGCAAAAGGTGCCATTCATTAGGGTTTGCATTTCGTACAAATCTTAACTCATTTAATTCCAAAATAATGACAATTTCTAACCTCCTAATGTTAATTAGGCTCCTCTTGTTGTTACCAGGACTATTTTTCATGCAATAACCTTGAATTTAACATTCGTTTCTTTCTTAATAACTATATTCATTTTGAAAAAAATGCCCGTAGACCATCAATTACATGAATTCATTCAATTTAACATACAATTCAGTCCTTGATTTTGAATTGCATTTCTTATTGGTATTAATTGTTGAATTCAAAATTAAAGAGTTGCTCCCATCATTTTTAGTTAACAAGCCACATCTTTTGATTCCAAACACACTTTTTGATCCATTGATCATGAAATATAAAACATATTGCTAAACAACGTAGTATATTAATTGATTCAAACAAGTATAAACACTAATAAAAATCGAAATCCATTTAAATCCATTGGCAAAAGGTGCCATTCGTCAGGGTTTGCATTTCGTACAAATGTTAACAGGTTTAATTCCTAAATAATGAGAATTTCTAATCACCTCATGTTAATTAGACTCCTCATGTTGTTACCAGAACAATTTTTCATGCAATAACCTTGAAATTAACATCTGTTTCTTTCTTAATAACTATATTCATTTTGAAAAAAATGCCCGTAGACGATCAATTACATCAATTCATTCAATTTAACATACAATTCAGTCCTTGATTTTGAATTACATTTCTTATTGATATTATTTGTTGAATTCAAAATTAAAGGGTTGCTCCCATCATTTTTGGTTAACAAGCCTCTTCTTTTGATTCCAAACACACTTTTTGATACATTGATCATGAAGTATAACACATGTGGTTAAACAACCTAGTATATTAATTGATTCAAACAAGTATAAACACCAATAAAAATCCAAATCTATTTAAATCCATCGGCCAAAGGTGCCATTCATCATGGTTTGCATTTCGTATAAATGTTAACTAATTTAATTCCTAAATAATGAGATTTTCTAATCACCTCATGTTAATCAAGCTCCTCTCGTTGTTACGAGGACTATTTTTCAAGCAATAACCTTGAAATTAACTTTTGTTTCTTTCTTAATAACTATATTCATTTTGAAAAAAATGCCCGTAGACCATCAATTACATGAATTCATTCAATTTAACATACAATTCAGTCCTTGATTTTGAATTTCATTTCTTATTGGTATTAATTGTTGAATTCAAAATTAAAGAGTTGCTCCCATCATTTTTGGTTAACAAGCCACTTCTTTTGATTCCAAACACACTTTTTGATCCATTGATCATGAAATATAACACATGTGGCTAAACAACATAGTATATTAATTGATTCAAACAAGTATAAACACTAATAAAAATCCAAATCCATTTAAATATATTGGCAAAAGGTGCCACTATTCTGGATTTGCATTTCGTACAATTGTTAACTGGCTTAATTCCTAAATAATGAGAATTTCTAATCACTTCATGTTAATTAGGCTCCTCTTGTTGTTACCAGGACTATTTTTCAAGTACTAACCTTGAAATTAACTTTTGTTTCTTTCTTAATAACTATATATTCATTTTGAAAAAAAATATCTGTCAACCATCAATTACATGAATTCATTCAATTTAACAAATAATTCAATCCTTGATTTTGAATTGCTTTTCTTATTGATATTATTTGTTGAATTCAAAATTGGAGAGTTGCTCCCATCATTTTTGGTTAACAAGCCTCTTCTTTTGATTCCAAACACAGTTTTTGATACATTGATCATGAAATATAGCACATGTGGCTAAACAACCTATTATATTAATTGATTCAAACAAGTATAAACACCAATAAAAATCCAAATCTATGTAAATCCACAAGCAAAAGGTGCCATTCATCAGGGTTTGCATTTCGTACAAATGTTAACTGGTTTAATTCCTAAATAATGACAATTTCTAATAACCTAATGTTAATTAGGCTACTCTTGTTGTTACCAGGACTATTTTTCATGCAATAACCTTGAAATTAACTTTTGTTTCTTTCTTAATAACTATATTCATTTTGAAAAAAATGCTCGTGGACCATCAATTACATGAATTCATTCAATTTAACATACAATTCAGTCCTTGATTTTGAATTGCATTTCTTATTGGTATTAATTGTTGAATTCAAAATTAAAGAGTTGCTCCCATCATTTTTAGTTAACAAGCCACATCTTTTGATTCCAAACACACTTTTTGATCCATTGATCATGAAATATAAAACATATGGCTAAACAACCTATTATATTAATTGATTCATGCAAGTATAAACACCAATAAAAATCCAAATCCATTTAAATATATTTGCAAAAGGTGCCATTCGTCAGGGTTTGCATTTCGTACAAATGTTAACAGGTTTAATTCCTAAATAATGAGAATTTCTAATCACTTCATGTTAATTAGGCTCCTCTTGTTGTTACCAGGACTATTTTTCAAGCACTAACCTTGAAATTAACTTTTGTTTCTTTCTTAATAACTATATTCATTTTGAAAAAAATGCTCGTGGACCATCAGTTACATGAATTCATTCAATTTAACATACAATTCAGTCCTTGATTTTGAATTGCATTTCTTCTTGATATTATTTGTTGAATTCAAAATTAAAGAGTTGCTCCCATCATTTTTGGTTAACAAGCCTCTTCTTTTGATTCCAAACACACTTTTTGATACATTGATCATGAAATATAGCACATGTGGCTAAAGAACCTATTATATTAATTGATTCAAACAAGTAAAAACATCAATAAAAATCCAAATCTATGTAAATCCACAGGCAAAAGGTGCCATTCATCAGGGTTTGCATTTTGTAAAAATGTTAACTGGTTTAATTCCTAAATAATGACAATTTCTAATAACCTAATGTTAATTAGGCTACTCTTGTTGTTACCAGGGACTATTTTTTTTCATGCAACAACTATGAAATTAACTTTTATTTCTTTCTTAATAACTATATTCATGTTGAAAAAAATGCCAATAGACCATCAATTAGATGAATTCATTCAATTTAACAAACAATTTAGTCCTTGATTTTGAATTTCATTTCTTATTGATATTATTTGTTGAATTCAAAATTAAAGAGTTGTTCCTATCATTTTTGGTTAACAAGCCTCTTCTTTTGATTCCAAACACACTTTTTGATACATTGATCATGAAGTATAACACATGTTGCTAAACAACCTAGTATATTAATTGATTCAAACAAGTACAAACACCAATAAAAATCCAAATCCATTTAAATCCATTGGCAAAAGGTGCCATTAATCTAGGTTTGCATTTCATACAAATGTTAACTGGTTTAATTCCTAAATAATGAGAATTTCTAATAACCTAATGTTAATTAGGCTACTCTTGTTGTTACCAGGACTATTTTTCATGCAATAACCTTGAAATTAACTTTTGTTTCTTTCTTAATAACTATATTCATTTTGAAAAAAATGCTCGTAGACGATCAATTACATCAATTCATTCAATTTAACATACAATTCAGTCCTTGATTTTGAATTACATTTCTTATTGATATTATTTGTTGAATTCAAAATTAAAGGGTTGCTCCCATCATTTTTGGTTAACAAGCCTCTTCTTTTGATTCCAAACACACTTTTTGATACATTGATCATGAAGTATAACACACATGTGGTTAAACAACCTAGTATATTAAATTGATTCAAACAAGTATAAACACCAATAAAAATCCAAATCTATTTAAATCCATCGGCCAAAGGTGCCATTCATCATGGTTTGCATTTCGTATAAATGTTAACTAATTTAATTCCTAAATAATGAGATTTTCTAATCACCTCATGTTAATCAAGCTCCTCTCGTTGTTACGAGGACTATTTTTCAAGCAATAACCTTGAAATTAACTTTTGTTTCTTTCTTAATAACTATATTCATTTTGAAAAAAATGCCCGTAGACCATCAATTACATGAATTCATTCAATTTAACATACAATTCAGTCCTTGATTTTGAATTTCATTTCTTATTGGTATTAATTGTTGAATTCAAAATTAAAGAGTTGCTCCCATCATTTTTGGTTAACAAGCCACTTCTTTTGATTCCAAACACACTTTTTGATCCATTGATCATGAAATATAACACATGTGGCTAAACAACATAGTATATTAATTGATTCAAACAAGTATAAACACTAATAAAAATCCAAATCCATTTAAATATATTGGCAAAAGGTGCCACTATTCTGGATTTGCATTTCGTACAATTGTTAACTGGCTTAATTCCTAAATAATGAGAATTTCTAATCACTTCATGTTAATTAGGCTCCTCTTGTTGTTACCAGGACTATTTTTCAAGTACTAACCTTGAAATTAACTTTTGTTTCTTTCTTAATAACTATATTCATTTTGAAAAAAATATCTGTCAACCATCAATTACATGAATTCATTCAATTTAACAAATAATTCAATCCTTGATTTTGAATTGCTTTTCTTATTGATATTATTTGTTGAATTCAAAATTGGAGAGTTGCTCCCATCATTTTTGGTTAACAAGCCTCTTCTTTTGATTCCAAACACAGTTTTTGATACATTGATCATGAAATATAGCACATGTGGCTAAACAACCTATTATATTAATTGATTCAAACAAGTATAAACACCAATAAAAATCCAAATCTATGTAAATCCACAAGCAAAAGGTGCCATTCATCAGGGTTTGCATTTCGTACAAATGTTAACTGGTTTAATTCCTAAATAATGACAATTTCTAATAACCTAATGTTAATTAGGCTACTCTTGTTGTTACCAGGACTATTTTTCATGCAATAACCTTGAAATTAACTTTTGTTTCTTTCTTAATAACTATATATTCATTTTGAAAAAAAATGCTCGTGGACCATCAATTACATGAATTCATTCAATTTAACATACAATTCAGTCCTTGATTTTGAATTGCATTTCTTCTTGATATTATTTGTTGAATTCAAAATTAAAGAGTTGCTCCCATCATTTTTGGTTAACAAGCCTCTTCTTTTGATTCCAAACACACTTTTTGATACATTGATCATGAAATATAGCACATGTGGCTAAACAACCTATTATATTAATTGATTCATGCAAGTATAAACACCAATAAAAAAAATCAAATCTATGTAAATCCACAAGCAAAAGGTGCCATTCATCAGGGTTTGCATTTCGTACAAATGTTAACTGGTTTAATTCCTAAATAATGACAATTTTCTAATAACCTAATGTTAATTAGGCTACTCTTGTTGTTACCAGGACTATTTTTCATGCAATAACCTTGAAATTAACTTTTGTTTCTTTCTTAATAACTATATTCATTTTGAAAAAAATGCTCGTGGACCATCAATTACATGAATTCATTCAATTTAGCATACAATTCAGTCCTTGATTTTGAATTGCATTTCTTATTGATATTATTTGTTGAATTCAAAATTAAAGAGTTGCTCCCATCATTTTTGGTTAACAAGCCTCTTCTTTTGATTCCAAACACACTTTTTGATCCATTGATCATGAAATATAACACATGTTGCTAAACAACATAGTATATTAATTGATTCAAACAAGTATAAACACTAATAAAAATCCAAATCCATTTAAATATATTGGCAAAAGGTGCCACTATTCTGGATTTGCATTTCGTACAATTGTTAACTGGCTTAATTCCTAAATAATGAGAATTTCTAATCACTTCATGTTAATTAGGCTCCTCTTGTTGTTACCAGGACTATTTTTCAAGTACTAACCTTGAAATTAACTTTTGTTTCTTTCTTAATAACTATATTCATTTTGAAAAAAATATCTGTCAACCATCAATTACATGAATTCATTCAATTTAACAAATAATTCAATCCTTGATTTTGAATTGCTTTTCTTATTGATATTATTTGTTGAATTCAAAATTGGAGAGTTGCTCCCATCATTTTTGGTTAACAAGCCACTTCTTTTGATTCCAAACACACTTTTTGATCCATTGATCATGAAATATAACACATGTGGCTAAACAACCTAGTATATTAATTGATTCAAACAAGTATAAACACTAATTACAATCCAAATCCATTAGCAAAAGGAGCCATTCATTTGGCTGTGCATTTCGTACAAATGTTAATTCCTAAATAATGAGAATTTCTAATCACCTCATGTTAATTAGGCTCCTCTTGTTGTTACGAGGACTATTTTTCATGCAATAACCTTGAAATTAACATCTGTTTCTTTCTTGATAACTATATTCATTTTGAAAAAAATGCCCGTGGACCATCAATTGCATGAATTCATTCAATTTAACATACAATTCAGTCCTTGATTTTGAATTGCATTTCTTCTAGATATTATTTGTTGAATTCAAAATTAAAGAGTTGCTCCCATCATTTTTGGTTAACAAGCCTCTTCTTTTAATTCCAAACACACTTTTTGATACATTGATCATTAAGTATAACACATGTGGCTAAACAACCTAGTATATTAATTGATTCAAACAAGTATCAACACTAATAAAAATCCAAATCCATTTAAATTCATTGGCAAAAGGTACCATTCATCTGGGTTTGCATTTCGTACAAATGTTTACTGGTTTAATTCCTAAATAATGAGAATTTCTAATCACCTCATGTTAATTAGGCTCCTCTTGTTGTTACTTGGACTATTTTTCATGCAATAACCTTGAAATTAACTTTTGTTTCTTTCTTAATAACTATATTCATTTTGAAAAAAATGCTCGTGGACCATCAATTACATGAATTCATTCAATTTAACATACAATTCAGTCCTTGATTTTGAATTGCATTTCTTCTTGATATTATTTGTTGAATTCAAAATTAAAGAGTTGCTCCCATCATTTTTGGTTAACAAGCCTCTTCTTTTGATTCCAAACACAGTTTTTGATACATTGATCATCAAATATAGCACATGTCGCTAAACAACCTATTATATTAATTGATTCAAACAAGTATAAACACCAATAAAAATCCAAATCTATGTAAATCCACAAGCAAAAGGTGCCATTCATCAGGGTTTGCATTTCGTACAAATGTTAACTGGTTTAATTCCTAAATAATGACAATTTCTAATAACCTAATGTTAATTAGGCTACTCTTGTTGTTACCAGGACTATTTTTCATGCAATAACCTTGAAATTAACTTTTGTTTCTTTCTTAATAACTATATTCATTTTGAAAAAAATGCTCGTGCACTATCAATTACATGAATTCATTCAATTTAACATTCAATTCAGTCCTTGATTTTGAATTGCATTTCTTCTTGATATTATTTGTTGAATTCAAAATTAAAGAGTTGCTCCCATCATTTTTGGTTAACAAGCCTCTTCTTTTGATTCCAAACACACTTTTTGATACATTGATCATGAAATATAGCACATGTGGCTAAACAACCTATTATATTAATTGATTCATGCAAGTATAAACACCAATAAAAATCCAAATCTATGTAAATCCACAAGCAAAAGGTGCCATTCATCAGGGTTTGCATTTCGTACAAATGTTAACTGGTTTAATTCCTAAATAATGACAATTTCTAATAACCTAATGTTAATTAGGCTCCTCTTGTTGTTACTTGGACTATTTTTCATGCAATAACCTTGAAATTAACTTTTGTTTCTTTCTTAATAACTATATTCATTTTGAAAAAAATGCTCGTGGACCATCAATTACATGAATTCATTCAATTTAGCATACAATTCAGTCCTTGATTTTGAATTGCATTTCTTCTTGATATTATTTGTTGAATTCAAAATTAAAGAGTTGCTCCCATCATTTTTGGTTAACAAGCCTCTTCTTTTGATTCCAAACACACTTTTTGATACATTGATCATGAAATATAGCACATGTGGCTAAACAACCTATTATATTAATTGATTGATTCAAACAAGTATAAACACCAATAAAAATCCAAATCTATGTAAATCCACAAGCAAAAGGTGTCATTCATCAGGGTTTGCATTTCGTACAAATGTTAACTGGTTTAATTCCTAAATAATGACAATTTCTAATAACCTAATGTTAATTAGGCTACTCTTGTTGTTAGCAGGACTATTTTTCATGCAATAATTTTGAAATTAACTTTTGTTTCTTTCTTAATAACTATATTCATTTTGAAAAAAATGCCCGTGGATCGTCAATTACATGAATTCATTCAATTTAACAAACAATTCAGTCCTTGATTTTGAATTGCATTTCTTATTGATATTATTTGTTGAATTCAAAATTAGAGAGCTGCTCCTATCATTTTTGGTTAACAAGCCTCTTCTTTTGATTCCAAACACACTTTTTGATACATTGATCATGAAGTATAACACATGTGGCTAAACAACCTAGTATATTAATCGATTCAAACAAGTATAAACACCAATAAAAATCCAAATATATTTAAATCCATCGGCCAAAGGTGTCATCATTCTGGGTTTGCATTTCGTACAAATGTTAACTGGTTTAATTCCTAAATAATGAGAATTTCTAATCACTTCATATTAATTAGGCTCCTCTTGTTGTTACCAGGACTATTTTTCATGCAATAACCTTGAAATTAACATCTATTTCTTTCTTAATAACTATATTCGTTTTGAAAAAAATGCCCGTGGACCATCAATTACATGAATTCATTCAATTTAACATACAAATCAGTCCTTGATTTTGAATTGCATTTCTTATTGAAATTATTTGTTGAATTCAAAATTAAAGAGTTGCTCCCATCATTTTTGGTTAACAAGCCTCTTCTTTTGATTCCAAGCACACTTTTTGATACATTGATCATGAAGTATAACACATGTGGCTAAACAACCTAATATATTAATTGATTTAAACAAGTATAAACAGCAATAAAAATCCAAATCTATTTAAATCCATCGGCCAACGGTGCCATTATTCTAGGTTTGCATTTTGTACAAATGTTAACTGGTTTAATTCCTAAATTATGAGAATTTCTAATTACCTCATGTTAATCAGGCTCCTCTTGTTGTTACCAGGACTATTTTTCATGCAATAACTTTGAAATTAACTTTTGTTTCTTTCTTAATAACTATATTCATTTTGAAAAACATGCCCGTGGACCATCAATTACAGGAATTCATTCAATTTAACAAACAATTCAGTCCCTGATTTTGAATTGCATTTCTTATTGATATTATTTGTTGAATTCAAAATTAGAGAGCTTCTCCTATCATTTTTGGTTAACAAGCCTCTTCTTTTGATTCCAAACACACTTTTTGATACATTGATCATGAAATATAACATATGTGGCTAAACAACGTAGTATATTAATTGATTCAAACAAGTATAAACACTAATAAATATCCAAATCCATTTAAATCCATTGGCAAAAGGTGCCATTCATCAGGGTTTGCATTTCGTACAAATGTTAATTGGTTTAATTCCTAAATAATGAGAATTTCTAATCATCTCATGTTAATTTGGCTCCTCTTCTTGTTACCAGGACTATTTTTCATGCAATAACCTTGAAATTAACTTTTGTTTCTTTCTTAATAACTATATTCATTTTGAAAAAAATGCCCGTGGACCCTCAATTACATGAATTCATTCAATTTAACAACCAATTCAGTCCCTGATTTTCAATTGCATTTCTTATTGATATTATTTGTTGAATTCAAAATTAGAGAGTTGCCCCTATCATTTTTGGTTAACAAGCCTTTTCTTTTGATTCCAAACACACTTTTTGATACATTGATCATGAAGTATAACACATGTGGCTAAACAACCTAGTATATTAATTGATTTAAACAAATATAAACACTAATGAAAATCCAAATCCATTTAAATCCGTTGGCAAAAGGTGCCATTGATCTGGGATTGCATTTCGTACAAATGTTTACTAGTTTAATTCCTAAATAATGAGAATTTCTAATCAACTGATGTTAATTAGGCTCCTCTTGTTATTACCAGTACTATTTTTCATGCAATAACTTTGAAATTAACTTTTGTTTCTTTCTTAATAACTATATTCATTTTGAAAAAAATGCCCGTGGACCATCAATTACATGAATTCATTCAATTTAACAAACAATTCAGTCCCTGATTTTGAATTGCATTTCTTATTGATATTATTTGTTGAATTCAAAATTAGAGAGGTGCCCCTATCATTTTTGGTTAACAAGCCTTTTCTTTTCATTCCAAACACACTTTTTGATACATTGATCATGAAGTATAACACATGTGGCTAAACAACCTAGTATATTAATTGATTCAAACAAATATAAACACTAATAAAAATCCAAATCCATTTAAATCCATTGGCAAAAGGTGCCATTCATCTGGGTTTGCATTTCGTACAAATGTTTACTGGTTTAATTCGTAAATAATGAGAATTTCTAATCACCTCATGTTAATTAGGATCCTCTTGTTATTACCAAGACTATTTTTCATGCAATAACCTTGAAATTAACATCTGTTTCTTTCGTAATAACTATATTCATTTTGAAAAAAATGCCCGTGGACCATCAATTACATGAATTCATTCAATTTAACAAACAATTCAGTCCTTGATTTTGAATTACATTTCTTAATGATATTATTTGTTGAATTCAAAATTAAAGAGTTGCTCCTATCTTTTTTGGTTATCAAGCCTCTTCTTTTGATTCCAAACACACTATTTGATCCATGGATCATGAAATATAACACATGTGGCTAAACAACCTAGTATATTAATTGATTCAAAACAAGTATAAGCACTAATGAATATCCAAATCCATTTAAATCCATTGGCAAAAGGTGCCATTCATCAGGGTTTGCATTTCGTACAAATGTTAACTGGTTTAATTCCTAAATAATGAGAATTTCTAATTACCTCATGTTAATCAGGCTCCTCTTGTTCTTACCAGGACTATTTTTCATGCAATAACTTTGAAATTAACTTTTGTTTCTTTCTTAATAACTATATTCATTTTGAAAAAAATGCCCATGGACCATCAATTACATGAATTCATTCAATTTAACAAACAATTCAGTCCCTGATTTTGAATTGCATTTCTTATTGATATTATTTGTTGAATTCAAAATTAGAGAGTTGCCCCTCTCATTTTTGGTTAACAAGCCTTTTCTTTTGATTCCAAACACACTTTTTGATACATTGATCATGAAGTATAACACATGTGGCTAAACAACCTAGTATATTAATTGATTCAAACAAATATAAACACTAATAAAAATCCAAATCCATTTAAATCCATTGGCAAATGGTGCCATTCATCTGGGTTTGCATTTTCGTACAAATGTTTACTGGTTTAATTCCTAAATAATGAGAATTTCTAACCACCTCATGTTAATTAGGCTCCTCTTGTTATTACCAGGACTATTTTTCATGCAATAACCTTGAAATTAACATCTGTTTCTTTCGTAATAACTATATTCATTTTGAAAAAAATGCCCGTGGACCATCAATTACATGAATTCATTCAATTTAACATACAATTCAGTCATTGATTTTGAATTGCATTTCTTAATGATATTATTTGTTGAATTCAAAATTAAAGAGTTGCTCCCATCTTTTTTGGTTATCAAGCCTCTTCTTTTGATTCCAAACACACTATTTGATCCATGGATCATGAAATATAACACATGTGGCTAAACAACCTAGTATATTAATTGATTCAAACTAGTATAAGTACCAATAAAAATCAAAATCTATTTAAATCCATCGGCCACAGGTGCCATTCATCAGGGTTTGCATTTCATACAAATGTTAACTGGTTTAATTCATAAATAATGAGAATTTCTAATCAGATCATGTTAATCAGGCTCCTCTTCTTGTTACCAGAACTATTTTTCATGCAATAACTTTGAAATTAACTTTTGTTTCTTTCTTAATAACTATATTCATTTTGCAAAAAATGCCCGTGGACCGTCAATTACATGAATTCATTCAATTTAACAAACAATTCAGTCCTTGATTTTGAATTGCATTTCTTATAGATATTATTTGTTGAATTCAAAATTAGAGAGCTGCTCCTATCATTTTTGGTTAACAAGCCGCTTCTTTTGATTCCAAACACACTTTTTGATACATTGATCATGAAATATAACACATGTGGCTAAACAACCTAGTATATTAATTGATTCAAACAAGTATAAAACACTAATAAATATCCAAATCCATTTAAATCCATTGGCAAAAGGTGCCATTCATCAGGGTTTTGCATTTCGTACAAATGTTAACTGGTTTAATTCCTAAATAATGAGAAATTTCTAATCATCTCATGTTAATTTGGCTCCTCTTGTTGTTACCAGGACTATTTTTCATGCAATAACCTTGAAATTAACTTTTGTTTCTTTCTTAATAACTATATTCATTTTGAAAAAAATGCCCGTGGACCATCAATTACATGAATTCATTCACTTTAACAAACAATTCAGTCCTTGATTTTGAATTGCATTTCTCATTGATATTATTTGTTGAATTCAAAATTAGAGAGTTGCTCCTATCATTTTTGGTTAACAAGCCTTTTCTTTTGATTACAAACACACTTTTTGATACATTGATCATGAAGTATAACACATGTGGCTAAACAACCTAGTATATTAATTGATTCAAACAAGTATAAACACCAATAAAAATCCAAATCTATTTAAATCTATCGGCCAAAAGTACCATTATTCTGGGTTTGCATTTCGTACAAATGTTAACTGGTTTAATTCCTAAATAATGAGAATTTCAAATTACCTCATGTTAATCAGGCTCCTCTTATTGTTACCAAGAATATTTTTCATGCAATAACTTTGAAATTAAGTATTGTTTCTTTCTTAATAACTATATTCATTTTGAACAAAATGCCCGTGGACCATTAATTACATAAATTCTTTCAATTTAACAAACAATTCAGTCCTTGATTTTGAATTGCATTTCTTATTGATATTATTTGTTGAATTCAAAATTAAAGAGTTGCTCCCATCATTTTTGGTGAACAAGCCTCTTCTTTTGATTCCAAACACACTTTTTGATACATTGATCATGAAGTATAACACATGTGGCTAAACAACCTAGTATATTAATTGATTCAAACAAGTATAAACACCAATAAAAATCCAAATCTATTTAAATCCATCGGCCAAAGGTGCCATTATTCTGGGTTTGCATTTCGTACAAATGTTAACTGGTTTTCTTTCCTAAATAATAAGAATTTCTAATCACCTCATGTTAATTAGGCTCCTCTTGTTATTACCAGGACTATTTTTCATGCAATAACCTTGAAATTAACATCTGTTTCTTTCCTAATAACTATATTCATTTTCAAAAAAATGCCCGTAGACCATCAATTACATGAATTCATTCAATTTAACAAACAATTCAGTCCCTGATTTTGAATTGCATTTCTTGTTGACATTATTTGTTGAATTTAAAATTAAAGAGTTGCTCCCATCATTTTTGGTGAACAAGCCTCTTCTTTTGATTCCAAACACACTTTTTGATACATTGATCATCAAGTATAACACATGTGGCTAAACAACCTAGTATATTAACTGATTCAAACAAGTATAAAAACGAATAAAAATCCAAATCTATTTAAATCCATAGGCAAAGGTGTCATCATTCTGGGTTTGCATTTCGTACAAATGTTAACTGGTTTAATTCCTAAATAATAAGAATTTCATATCACCTCATGTTAATTAGGCTCCTCTTGTTATTACCAGGACTATTTTTCATGCAATAACCTTGAAATTAACATCTGTTTCTTTCGTAATAACTATATTCATTTTGAAAAAAATGCCCGTGGACCATCAATTACATGAATTCATTCAATTTAACAAACAATTCAGTCGTTGATTTTGAATTGCATTTCTTAATGATATTATTTGTTGAATTCAAAATTAAAGAGTTGCTCCTATCTTTTTTGGTTAGCAAGCCTCTTCTTGATATTATTTGTTGAATTCAAAATTAAAGAGTTGCTCCGAACATTTTTGGTTAGCAAGCCTCTTCTTTTGATTCCAAACACACTTTTTGATACGTTGATCATGAAATATAACACATGTGGCTAAACAACCTAGTATATTAATTGATTCAAACAAGTATAAACACCAATAAAAATCCAAATCTATTTAAATTCACAAGCAAAAGGTGCCATTCATCAGGGTTTGCATTTCGTACAAACGTTAACTCGTTTAATTCCTAAATAATGACAATTTCTAATCTCCTAATGTTAATTAGGCTCCTCTTGTTGTTACCAGGACTATTTTTCATGCAATAACCTTGAAATTAACATCTGTTTCTTTCCTAATAATTATATTCATTTTGAAAAAAATGCCTGTGGACCATCAATTACATGAATTCATTCAATTTAACAAACAATTCAGTCCCTGATTTTAAATTGCATTTCTTGTTGATATTATTTGTTGAATTTAAAATTAAAGAGTTGCTCCCATCATTTTTGGTGAACAAGCCTCTTCCTTTGATTCCAAACACACTTTTTGATACATTGATCATGAAGTATAACACATGTGGCTAAACAACCTAGTATATTAACTGATTCAAACAAGTATAAAAACGAATAAAAATCCAAATCCATTTAAATCCATCGGCCAAAGGTGCCATTATTCTGGGTTTGCATTTCGTACAAATGTTAACTGGTTTAATTCCTAAATAATAAGAATTTCTAATCACCTCATATTAATTAGGCTCCTCTTGTTGTTGGCAGGACTATTTTTCATGCAATAACCTTGAAATTAACTTTTGTTTCTTTCTTAATTACTATATTCATTTTGAAAAAAATGCACGTTGACCATCAATTACATGAATTCAATCAATTTAACAAATAATTCAGTCCTTGATTTTGAATTGCATTTCTTATTGATATTTTTTGTTGAATTCAAAATTAGAGAGTTGCTCCTATCATTTTCGGTTAACAAGCCACTTCATTTGATTCCAAACACACTTTTTGATACATTGATCATGAAATATAACACATGTGGCTAAACAACCTAGTATATTAATTGATTCAAACAAGTATAAACACCAATAAAAATCCAAATCTATTTAAATCCATCGGCCAAAGGTGCCATTATTCTGGGTTTGCATTTCGTACAAATGTTAACTGGTTTAATGCCTAAATAATGAGAATTTCTAATTACCTCATGTTAATCAGGCTCCTCTTATTGTTACCAGGAATATTTTTCACGCAATAACTTTGAAATTAAGTTTTGTTTCTTTCTTAATAACTATATTCATTTTGAAAAAAATGCCCGTGGACCATCAATTACATGAATTCATTCAATTTAACAAACAATTCAGTCCTTGATTTTGACTTGCATTTCTTATTGATATTATTTGTTGAATTCAAAATTAAAGAGTTGCTCCCATCATTTTTGGTGAACAAGCCTCTTCTTTTGATTCCAAACACACTTTTTGATACATTGATCATGAAGTATAACACATGTGGCTAAACAACCTAGTATATTAATTGATTCAAACAAGTATAAGTACCAATAAAAATCAAAATCTATTTAAATCCATTGGCCACAGGTGCCATTCATCAGGGTTTGCATTTCGTACAAATGTTAACTGGTTTAATTCCTAAATAATGAGAATTTCTAATCACCTCATGTTAATTAGGCTCCTCTTGTTATTACCAGGACTATTTTTCATGCAATAACCTTGAAATTAACATCTGTTTCTTTCGTAATAACTATATTCATTTTGAAAAAAATGCCCGTGGACCATCAATTACATGAATTCATTCAATTTAACAAACAATTCAGTCCTTGATTTTGAATTGCATTTCTTAATGATATTATTTGTTGAATACAAAATTAAAGAGTTGCTCCCATCTTTTTTGGTTATCAAGCCTCTTCTTTTGATTCCAAACACACTATTTGATCCATGGATCATGAAATATAACACATGTGGCTAAACAACCTAGTATATTAATTGATTCAAACAAGTATAAGTACCAATAAAAATCAAAATCTATTTAAATCCATCGGCCACAGGTGCCATTCATCAGGGTTTGCATTTCGTACAAATGTTAACCGGTTTAATTCCTAAATAATGAGAATTTCTAATCAGATCATGTTAATCAGGCTCCTCTTCTTGTTACCATGACTATTTTTCATGCAATAACTTTGAAATTAACTTTTGTTTCTTTCTTAATAACTATATTCATTTTGAAAAAAATGCACGTGGACCATCAATTACAAGAATTCATTCAATTTAACAAAC
The DNA here is from genome assembly GCA_037897445.1 of Ceriops zippeliana. Taxonomy (NCBI): domain Eukaryota; kingdom Viridiplantae; phylum Streptophyta; class Magnoliopsida; order Malpighiales; family Rhizophoraceae; genus Ceriops; species Ceriops zippeliana. The sequence goes on along the minus strand of JBAPLH010000990.1, from coordinate 57,967 downwards.
AATTCAGTCCTTGATTTTGAATTGCATTTCTTATTGATATTATTTGTTGAATTCAAAATTAGAGAGCTGCTCCTATCATTTTTGGTTAACAAGCCTCTTCTTTTGATTCCAAACACACTTTTTGATACATTGATCATGAAATATAACACATGTGGCTAAACACCCTAGTATATTAATTGATTCAAACAAGTATAAGCACTAATAAATATCCAAATCCATTTAAATCCATTGGCAAAATGTGCCATTCATCAGGGTTTGCATTTCGTACAAATGTTAACTGGTTTAATTCCTAAATAATGAGAATTTCTAATCATCTCATGTTAATTTGGCTCCTCTTGTTGTTACCAGGACTATTTTTCATGCAATACCCTGGAAATTAACTTTTGTTGCTTTCTTAATAACTATATTCATTTTGAGAAAATGCCCTTGGACGATCAATTACATGAATTCATTCAATTTAACAAACAATTCAGTCCTTGATTTTGAATTGCATTTCTTATTGATATTATTTGTTGAATTCAAAATTAGAGAGTTGCCCCTATCATTTTTGGTTAACAAGCCTTTTCTTTTGATTCCAAACACACTTTTTGATACATTGATCATGAAGTATAACACATGTGGCTAAACAACCTAGTATATTAATTGATTCAAACAAGTATAAACACCAATAAAAATCCAAATCTATTTAAATCCATCGGCCAAAGGTACCATTATTCTGGGTTTGCATTTCGTACAAATGTTAACAGGTTTAATTCCTAAATAATGAGAATTTCTAATTACCTCATATTAATCAGGCTCCTCTTACTGTTACCAGGAATATTTTTCATGCAATAACTTTGAAATTAACTTTTGTTTCTTTCTTAATAACTATATTCATTTTGAAAAAAATGCCCGCAGACCATCAATTACATGAATTCATTCACTTTAACAAACAATTCAGTCCTTGATTTTGACTTGCATTTCTTATTGATATTATTTGTTGAATTCAAAATTAAAGAGTTGCTCCCATCATTTTCGGTTAACAAGCCTCTTCTTTTAATTCCAAACACACTTTTTGATACATTGATCATAAAGTATAACACATGTGGCTAAACAACCTAGTATATTAATTGATTCAAACAAGTGTAAACACCAATAAAAAATCCAAATCTATTTAAATCCATCGGCCAAAGGTGCCATTATTCTGGGTTTGCATTTCGTACAAATGTTAACTGGTTTAATTCCTAAATAATGAGAATTTCTAATTACCTCATGTTAATCAGGCACCTCTTGTTCTTACCAGGACTACTTTTCATGCAATAACTTTGAAATTAACTTTTGTTTCTTTCTTAATAACTATATTCATTTTGACAAAAATGCCCGTGGACCATCAATTACATGAATTCATTCAATTTAACAAACAATTCAGTCCCTGATTTTGAATTGCATTTCTTATTGATATTATTTGTTGAATTCAAAATTAGAGAGTTGCCCCTCTCATTTTTGGTTAACAAGCCTTTTCTTTTGATTCCAAACACTCTTTTTGATACATTGATCATGAAGTATAACACATGTGGCTAAACAACCTAGTATATTAATTGATTGAAACAAATATAAACACTAATAAAAATCCACATCCATTTAAATCCATTGGCAAAATGGTGCCATTCATCTGGGTTTGCATTTGGTACAAATGTTTACTGGTTTAATTCCTAAATAATGAGAATTTCTAATCACCTCATGCTAATTAGGCTCCTCTTGTTATTACCAGGACTATTTTTCATGCAATAACCTTGAAATTAACATCTGTTTCTTTCGTAATAACTATATTCATTTTGAAAAAAATGCCCGTGGACCATCAATTACATGAATTCATTCAATTTAACAAACAATTCAGTCCTTGATTTTGAATTGCATTTCTTAATGATATTATTTGTTGAATTCAAAATTAAAGAGTTGCTCCTATCTTTTTTGGTTATCAAGCCTCTTCTTTTGATTCCAAACACACTATTTGATCCATGGATCATGAAATATAACACATGTGGCTAAACAACCTAGTATATTAATTGATTCAAACAAGTATAAGCACTAATAAATATCCAAATCCATTTAAATCCATTGGCAAAAGGTGCCATTCATCAGGGTTTGCATTTCGTACAAATGTTAACTGGTTTAATTCCTAAATAATGAGAATTTCTAATTACCTCATGTTAATCAGGCTCCTCTTGTTCTTACCAGGACTATTTTTCATGCAATAACTTTGAAATTAACTTTTGTTTCTTTCTTAATAACTATATTCATTTTGAAAAAAATGCCCGTGGACCATCAATTACATGAATTCATTCAATTTAACAAACAATTCAGTCCCTGATTTTGAATTGCATTTCTTATTGATATTATTTGTTGAATTCAAAATTAGAGAGTTGCTCCTATCATTTTTGGTTAACAAGCCTCTTCTTTTGATTCCAAACACACTTTTTGATACATTGATCATGAAATATAACACATGTGGCTAAACAACCTAGTATATTAATTGATTCAAACAAGAATAAACACTAATAAGAATCCAAATCCATTTAAATCCATTGGCAAAAGGTGCCATTCATCAGGGTTTGCATTTCGTACAAATGTTAAATGGTTTGATTCCTAAACAATGAGAATTTCAATCACCTCATGTTAATTAGGCTCCTCTTGTTGTTACCAAGACTATTTTTCATGCAATAACCTTGAAATTAACATCTGTTTCTTTCTTAATACCTATATTCGTTTTGAAAAAAATGCTCGTGGCCATCAATTACATGAATTCATTCAATTTAACAAACAATTCAGTCCTTGATTTTGAATTGCATTTCTTATTGATATTATTTGTTGAATTCAAAATTAGAGAGTTGCTCCCTTCATTTTTGGTTAACAAGCCTCTTCTTTTGATTCCAAACACACTTTTTGATACATTGATCATGAAGTATAACACATGTGGCTAAACAACCTAGTATATTAATTGATTCAAACAAGTATAAACACCAATAAAAATCCAAATCTATTTAAATCCATCGGCCAAAGCTGCCATTCATCATGGTTTGGATTTCATACAAAAGTTAACTGGTTTAATTGCTAAATAATGAGAATTTCTAATCACCTTATGTTAATTATTCTCCTCTTGCTGTTACCAGGATTATTTTTCATGCAATAACCTTGAAATTAATATTTTTTTCTTTCTTAATAACTATATTCATTTTGAAAAAAGTGCCCGTGGACCATCAATTACATGAATTCATTCAATTTAACAAATAATTCAGTCCTTGATTTTGAAGTGCATTTCTTATTGATATTATTTGTTGAGTTCAAAATCAGAGAGTTTCTCCCATCATTTCTAATTAGCTAGTTTCCTCTTTTGATTTCAAACACACTGTTTGACACATTCATCATGAAATATAACACATGTGGCTAAACAACCTAGTATATTAATTGATTCAAACAAGTATAAACACCAATAAAAATCCAAATCTATTTAAATCCATCGGCCAATGGTGCCATTCATCATGGTTTGCATTTCGTACAAATGTTAACTGGTTTAATTCCTAAATAATGAGAATTTCTAATTACCTCATGTTAATTAGGCTCCTCTTGTTTTTACCAGGACTATTTTTCATGTAATAGCCTTGAAATTAACATCTGTTTCTTTTTAATACCTATATTCATTTTGAATAAAATGCTCGTGGACCATCAATTACCTGAATTCATTCAATTTAACAAACAATTCAGTCCTTGATTTTGAATTGCATTTCTTATTGATATTATTTGTTGAATTCAAAATTAGAGAGTTGCTCCTATCATTTTTGGTTAACAAGCCTCTTCTTTTGATTCCAAACACACTTTTTGATACATTGATCATGAAATATAACACATGTGGCTAAACAACCTAGTATATTAATTGATTCAAACAAGTATAAACACTAATAAAAATCCAAATCCATTTAAATCCAATGGCAAAAGGTGCCATTCATCAGGGTTTGCATTTCGTACAAATGTTAAATGCTTTAATTCCTAAATAATGAGAATTTCTAATCACCTCATGTTAATTAGGGTCCTGTTGTTGTTACCAAGACTATTTTTCATGCGATAACCTTGAAATTAAGTTTTGTTTCTTTCTTAATAACTATATTCATTTTGAAAAAAATGCCCGTGGACCATCAATTACATGAATTCATTCAATTTAACATTTCATTCAGTCCTTGATTTTGAATTGCATTTCTAATTGATATTATTTGTTGAATTCAAAATTAAAGAGTTGCTCCCATCATTTTTGGTTAACAACCCTCTTCTTTTGATTCCAAACACACTTTTTGATACATTGATCATGAAATATAACACATGTGGCCAAACAACCTAGTATATGAATTGATTCAAACAAGTATAAACACCAATAAAAATCCAAATCTATTTAAATCCACAGGTAAAAGGTGCCATTCATCAGGGTTTGGATTTCGTACAAATATTAACAGGTTTAATTTCTAAGTAATGACAATTTCTAATCACCTAATGTTAATTAGGCTCCTCTTGTTGTTACCAGGACCATTTTTCATACAATAACTATGAAATTAACTTTTATTTCTTTCTTAATAACTATCTTCATTTTGAAAAAAATGCCCTTGGACCATCAATTACATGAATTCATTCAATTTAACAAACAATTCAGTCCTTGATTTTGGATTGCTTTTCTTATTGATATTATTTGTTGAATTCAAAATTGGAGAGTTGCTCCCATCAATTTTGGTTAACAACCCTCTTCTTTTGATTCCAAACACACTTTTTGATACATTGATCATGAAGTATAACACATATGGCTAAACAACCTAGTATATTAATTGATTCAAACAGGTATAAACACCAATAAAAATCCATATCTATTTAAATCCACATGTAAAAGGTGCCATTCATCAGGGTTTGGATTTCGTACGAATGTTAACTGGTTTAATTCTTAAATAGTGACAATTTCTAATCACCTAATGCTAATTAGGCTCCTCTTGTTGTTACCAAGACTGTTTTTCATGCAATAACTTTGAAATTAACTTTTATTTCTTTCTTAATAACTATATTCATTTTGAAAAAAATGCCTGTGGCAATCAATTACATGAATTCATTCAATTTAACAAACAATTCAGTCCTTGATTTTGAATTGCATTTCTTATTGATATTATTTGTTAAATTCAAAATTAGAGAGTTGCTCCTATCATTTTTGGTTAACAAGCCTCTTCTTTTGATTCCAAACACACTTTTTGATACATTGATCATGAAATATAACACATATGGCTGAACAACCTAGTATATTAATTGATTCAAACAAGTATAAACACCAATAAAAATCCAAATCTATTTAAATCCATCGGCCAAAGGTGCCATTATTCTCGGTTTGCATTTCGTACAAATGTTAACTGGTTTAATTCTTAAATAATGAGAATTTCTAATCACCTCATGTTAATCAGGCTCCTCTTGTTCTTACCAGGACTTTTTTTTCATGCAATAACCTTGAAATTAACTTTTCTTTCTTTCTTAATAACTATATTCATTTTGAAAAAAATGCCCGTGGACCATCAATTACATGAATCCATTCAATTTAACCTTAAATTCAGTCCTTGATTTTGAATTTCATTTCTTCTTGATATTATTTGTTGAATTCAAAATTAAAGAGTTGCTCCCATCATTTTTGGTTAACAAGCCTCATCTTTTGATTCCAAACACACTTTTTGGTACATTGATCATGAAATATAACACATGTGGCTAAACAACCTAGTATCTTAATTGATTCAAACAAGTATAAACACCAATAAAAATCCAAATCTATTTAAATCCACAGGCAAAAGGTGCCATTATTCTGGGTTTGCATTTCGTACAAATGTTTATTGGTTTAATTCCTAAATAATGAGAATTTCTAATCACCTCATGTTAATTAGGCTCCTCTTGTTGTTATCAGGACTATTTTTCATGCAATAACCTTGACATTAACGATTGTTTCTTTCTTAATAACTATATTCATTTTGAAAAAAATGCCCTTTGACCAACAATTACATGAATCGATTCAATTTAACATACAATTCAGTCATTGATTTTGAATTGCATTTCTTATTGATATTATTTGTTGAATTCAAAATTAGAGAGTTACCCCTATCATTTTTGGTTAACAAGCCTCTTCTTTTGATTCCAAACACACTTTTTGATACATTGATCATGAAGTATAACACATGTGGCTAAACAACCTAGTATATTAATTGATTCAAACAAGTATAAACACTAATAAAAATCCAAATCTATTTAAATCCATTGGCAAAAGGTGCCATTCATCTGGGTTTGCATTTCGTACAAATGTTTTCTGGTTTAATTCCTAAATAATGTGAATTTCTAACCACCTCATGTTAATTAGGCTCCTCTTGTTGTTACCAGAACTATTTTTCATGCAATAACGTTGAAATTAACTTTTGTTTCTTTCTTAATAACTATATTCATTTTGAAAAAAATGCCCATGGACCATCAATTACACGAATCCATTCAATTTAACATTAAATTCAGTCCTTGATTTTGAATTGCATTTGTTCTTGATATTATTTGTTGAATTGAAAAGTGAAGAGTTGCTCCCATCATTTTTGGTTAACAAGCCTCTTCTTTTGATTCCAAACACACTTTTTGATACATTGATCATGAAATATAACACATGTGGCTAAACAACATTGTATATTAATTGATTCAAACATGTATAAACACTAATAAAAATCCAAATCTATTTAAATCCACAGGTAAAAGGTGCCATTCATCAGGGTTTGGATTTCGTACAAATATTAACAGGTTTAATTTCTAAGTAATGACAATTTCTAATCACCTAATGTTAATTAGGCTCCTCTTGTTGTTACCAGGACCATTTTTCATACAATAACTATGAAATTAACTTTTATTTCTTTCTTAATAACTATCTTCATTTTGAAAAAAATGCCCTTGGACCATCAATTACATGAATTCATTCAATTTAACAAACAATTCAGTCCTTGATTTTGGATTGCTTTTCTTATTGATATTATTTGTTGAATTCAAAATTGGAGAGTTGCTCCCATCAATTTTGGTTAACAACCCTCTTCTTTTGATTCCAAACACACTTTTTGATACATTGATCATGAAGTATAACACATGTGGCTAAACAACCTAGTATATTAATTGATTCAAACAGGTATAAACACCAATAAAAATCCATATCTATTTAAATCCACATGTAAAAGGTGCCATTAATCAGGGTTTGGATTTCGTACGAATGTTAACTGGTTTAATTCTTAAATAGTGACAATTTCTAATCACCTAATGCTAATTAGGCTCCTCTTGTTGTTACCAAGACTGTTTTTCATGCAATAACTTTGAAATTAACTTTTATTTCTTTCTTAATAACTATATTCATTTTGAAAAAAATGCCTGTGGCAATCAATTACATGAATTCATTCAATTTAACAAACAATTTAGTCCTTGATTTTGAATTGCATTTCTTATTGATATTATTTGTTAAATTCAAAATTAGAGAGTTGCTCCTATCATTTTTGGTTAACAAGCCTCTTCTTTTGATTCCAAACACACTTTTTGATACATTGATCATGAAATATAACACATATGGCTGAACAACCTAGTATATTAATTGATTCAAACAAATATAAACACCAATAAAAATCCAAATCTATTTAAATCCATCGGCCAAAGGTGCCATTATTCTCGGTTTGCATTTCGTACAAATGTTAACTGGTTTAATTCTTAAATAATGAGAATTTCTAATCACCTCATGTTAATCAGGCTCCTCTTGTTCTTACCAGGACTTTTTTTTCATGCAATAACCTTGAAATTAACTTTTCTTTCTTTCTTAATAACTATATTCATTTTGAAAAAAATGCCCGTGGACCATCAATTACATGAATCCATTCAATTTAACCTTAAATTCAGTCCTTGATTTTGAATTTCATTTCTTCTTGATATTATTTGTTGAATTCAAAATTAAAGAGTTGCTCCCATCATTTTTGGTTAACAAGCCTCATCTTTTGATTCCAAACACACTTTTTGGTACATTGATCATGAAATATAACACATGTGGCTAAACAACCTAGTATCTTAATTGATTCAAACAAGTATAAACACCAATAAAAATCCAAATCTATTTAAATCCACAGGCAAAAGGTGCCATTATTCTGGGTTTGCATTTCGTACAAATGTTTATTGGTTTAATTCCTAAATAATGAGAATTTCTAATCACCTCATGTTAATTAGGCTCCTCTTGTTGTTATCAGGACTATTTTTCATGCAATAACCTTGACATTAACGATTGTTTCTTTCTTAATAACTATATTCATTTTGAAAAAAATGCCCTTTGACCAACAATTACATTAATCGATTCAATTTAACATACAATTCAGTCATTGATTTTGAATTGCATTTCTTATTGATATTATTTGTTGAATTCAAAATTAGAGAGTTACCCTTATCATTTTTGGTTAACAAGCCTCTTCTTTTGATTCCAAACACACTTTTTGATACATTGATCATGAAGTATAACACATGTGGCTAAACAACCTAGTATATTAATTGATTCAAACAAGTATAAACACTAATAAAAATCCAAATCTATTTAAATCCATTGGCAAAAGGTGCCATTCATCTGGGCTTGCATTTCGTACAAATGTTTTCTGGTTTAATTCCTAAATAATGTGAATTTCTAACCACCTCATGTTAATTAGGCTCCTCTTGTTGTTACCAGAACTATTTTTCATGCAATAACATTGAAATTAACTTTTGTTTCTTTCTTAATAACTATATTCATTTTGAAAAAAATGCCCATGGACCATCAATTACACGAATCCATTCAATTTAACATTAAATTCAGTCCTTGATTTTGAATTGCATTTGTTCTTGATATTATTTGTTGAATTGAAAAGTGAAGAGTTGCTCCCATCATTTTTGGTTAACAAGCCTCTTCTTTTGATTCCAAACACACTTTTTGATACATTGATCATGAAATATAACACATGTGGCTAAACAACATTGTATATTAATTGATTCAAACATGTATAAACACCAATAAAAATCCAAATCGATTTAAATCCATCGGCCAAAGGTGCCATTATTCGGGGTTTGGATTTCGTACAAATGTTAACTGGTTTAATTCCTAAATAATGAGAATTTCTAATCACCCCATGTTAATTAGGCTCCTCTTGTTCTTACTAGGACTATTTTTCATGCAATAACCTTGAAATTAACATCTGTTTCTTTCCTAATAACTATATTCATTTTGAAAAAAATGCCTGTGGACCATCAATTACATGAATTCATTCAATTTAACATACAATTCAGTCCTTGATTTTGAATTGCATTTCTTATTGATATTATTTGTTGAATTCAAAATTAAAGAGTTGCTCCCGTCATTTTTGGTTGACAATCCTCTTCTTTTGATTCCAAACACACTTTTTGATACATTGATCATGAAGTATAACACATATGGCTAAACAACCTAGTATATTAATTGATTCAAACAAGTATATACACCAATAAAACTCCAAATCTATTTAAATCCATCGGCCAAAGGTTCCATTATTCGGGGTTTGGATTTCGTACAAATGTTAACTGGTTTAATTCCTAAATAATGAGAATTTGTAATCACCCCATGTTAATTAGGCTCCTCTTGTTGTTACCAGGACTATTTTTCATGCAATAACCTTGAAATTAACTATTGTTTCTTTCTTAATAACTATATTCATTTTGAAAAAAATGCTCGTGGACCATCAATTACATGAATCGATTCAATTTAACATACAATTCAGTCCTTGATTTTGAATTGCATTTCTTCTTGATATTATTTGTTGAATTCAAAATTACTGAGTTGCTCCCATCATTTTTCGTTAACAAGCCTCTTCTTTTGATTCCAAACACACTTTTTGATACATTGATCATGAAATATAACAAATGTGGCTAAACAACCTAGTATATTAATTGATTCAAACAAGTATAAACACCAATAAAAATCCAAATCTATTTAAATCCATCGGCCAAAGGTGCCATTATTCTCGGTTTGCATTTCGTACAAATGTTAACTGGTTTAATTCTTAAATAATGAGAATTTCTAATCACCTCATGTTAATCAGGCTCCTCTTGTTCTTACCAGGACTATTTTTCATGCAATAACCTTGAAATTAACTTTTCTTTCTTTCTTAATAACTATATTCATTTTGAAAAAAATGCCCGTGGACCATCAATTACATGAATCCATTCAATTTAACATTAAATTCAGTCCTTGATTTTGAATTGCATTTCTTCTTGATATTATTTGTTGAATTCAAAATTAAAGAGTTGCTCCCATCATTTTTCGTTAAAAAGCCTCATCTTTTGATTCCAAACACACTTTTTGGTACATTGATCATGAAATATAACACATGTGGCTAAACAACCTAGTATCTTAATTGATTCAAACAAGTATAAACACCAATAAAAATCCAAATCTATTTAAATCCACAGGCAAAAGGTGCCATTATTCTGGGTTTGCATTTCGTACAAATATTTTTTGGTTTAATTCCTAAATAATGAGAATTTCTAATCACCTCATGTTAATTAGGCTCCTCTTGTTGTTATCAGGACTATTTTTCATGCAATAACCTTGAAATTAACTATTGTTTCTTTCTTAATAACTATATTCATTTTGAACAAAATGCCCTTTGACCATCAATTACATGAATCGATTCAATTTAACATACAATTCAGTCATTGATTTTGAATTGCATTTCATATTGATATTATTTGTTGAATTCAAAATTAGAGAGTTACCCCTATCATTTTTGGTTAACAAGCCTCTTCTTTTGATTCCAAACACACTTTTTGATACATTGATCATGAAATATAACACAAGTGGCTAAACAACCTAGTATATTAATTGATTCAAACAAGTATAAACATCAATAAAAATCCAAATCTATTTAAATCCATCGGCCAAAGGTGCCATTATTCTGGGTTTGCATTTCGTATAAATGTTAACTGGTTTAATTCCTAAATAATGTGAATTTCTAATCAGGTCATGTTAATCAGGCTCCTCTTGTTGTTACGATGACTATTTTTCATGCAATAACTTTGAAATTAACTTTTGTTTCTTTCTTAATAACTATATTCATTTTGAAAAAAATGCCCGTGGACCATCATTTACATGAATTCATTCAATTTAACAAATAATACAGTCCTTGATTTTGAATTGCATTTCTTATTGATATTATTTGTTGAATTCAAAATTAGATAGTTGCTCTTATCATTTTTGGTTAACAAGCCTCTTCTTTTGATTCCAAACACACTTTTTGATACATTGATCATGAAATATAACACATGTGGCCAAACAACCTAGTATATGAATTGATTCAAACATGTATAAACACCAATAAAAATCCAAATCTATTTAAATCCACAGGTAAAAGTTGCCATTCATCAGGGTTTGGATTTCGTACAAATGTTAACTGGTTTAATTTCTAAATAATGACAATTTCTAATCACCTAATGTTAATTAGGCTCCTCTTGTTGTTACCAGGACTATTTTTCATGTAATAACCTTAAAATTAAGTATTGTTTCTTTCTTAATAACTATATTCATTTTGAACAAAATGCCCGTGGACCATTAATTACATAAATTCTTTCAATTTAACAAACAATTCAGTCCTTGATTTTGAATTGCATTTCTTATTGATATTATTTGTTGAATTCAAAATTAGAGAGTTGCTCCTATCATTTTTGGTTAACAAGCCTCTTCTTTTGATTCCAAACACACTTTTTGATACATTGATCATGAAATATAACAAATGTGGCTAAACAACCTAGTATATTAATTGATTCAAACAAGTATAAACACCAATAAAAATCCAAATCTATTTAAATCCATCGGCCAAAGGTGCCATTATTCTCGGTTTGCATTTCGTACAAATGTTAACTGGTTTAATTCTTAAATAATGAGAATTTCTAATCACCTCATGTTAATCAGGCTCCTCTTGTTCTTACCAGGACTATTTTTCATGCAATAACCTTGAAATTAACTTTTCTTTCTTTCTTAATAACTATATTCATTTTGAAAAAAATGCCCGTGGACCATCAATTACATGAATCCATTCAATTTAACATTAAATTCAGTCCTTGATTTTGAATTGCATTTCTTCTTGATATTATTTGTTGAATTCAAAATTAAAGAGTTGCTCCCATCATTTTTCGTTAAAAAGCCTCATCTTTTGATTCCAAACACACTTTTTGGTACATTGATCATGAAATATAACACATGTGGCTAAACAACCTAGTATCTTAATTGATTCAAACAAGTATAAACACCAATAAAAATCCAAATCTATTTAAATCCACAGGCAAAAGGTGCCATTATTCTGGGTTTGCATTTCGTACAAATATTTTTTGGTTTAATTCCTAAATAATGAGAATTTCTAATCACCTCATGTTAATTAGGCTCCTCTTGTTGTTATCAGGACTATTTTTCATGCAATAACCTTGAAATTAACTATTGTTTCTTTCTTAATAACTATATTCATTTTGAACAAAATGCCCTTTGACCATCAATTACATGAATCGATTCAATTTAACATACAATTCAGTCATTGATTTTGAATTGCATTTCATATTGATATTATTTGTTGAATTCAAAATTAGAGAGTTACCCCTATCATTTTTGGTTAACAAGCCTCTTCTTTTGATTCCAAACACACTTTTTGATACATTGATCATGAAATATAACACAAGTGGCTAAACAACCTAGTATATTAATTGATTCAAACAAGTATAAACATCAATAAAAATCCAAATCTATTTAAATCCATCGGCCAAAGGTGCCATTATTCTGGGTTTGCATTTCGTATAAATGTTAACTGGTTTAATTCCTAAATAATGTGAATTTCTAATCAGGTCATGTTAATCAGGCTCCTCTTGTTGTTACGATGACTATTTTTCATGCAATAACTTTGAAATTAACTTTTGTTTCTTTCTTAATAACTATATTCATTTTGAAAAAAATGCCCGTGGACCATCATTTACATGAATTCATTCAATTTAACAAATAATACAGTCCTTGATTTTGAATTGCATTTCTTATTGATATTATTTGTTGAATTCAAAATTAGATAGTTGCTCTTATCATTTTTGGTTAACAAGCCTCTTCTTTTGATTCCAAACACACTTTTTGATACATTGATCATGAAATATAACACATGTGGCCAAACAACCTAGTATATGAATTGATTCAAACATGTATAAACACCAATAAAAATCCAAATCTATTTAAATCCACAGGTAAAAGTTGCCATTCATCAGGGTTTGGATTTCGTACAAATGTTAACTGGTTTAATTTCTAAATAATGACAATTTCTAATCACCTAATGTTAATTAGGCTCCTCTTGTTGTTACCAGGACTATTTTTCATGTAATAACCTTAAAATTAAGTATTGTTTCTTTCTTAATAACTATATTCATTTTGAACAAAATGCCCGTGGACCATTAATTACATAAATTCTTTCAATTTAACAAACAATTCAGTCCTTGATTTTGAATTGCATTTCTTATTGATATTATTTGTTGAATTCAAAATTAGAGAGTTGCTCCTATCATTTTTGGTTAACAAGCCTCTTCTTTTGATTCCAAACACACTTTTTGATACATTGATCATGAAATATAACATATGTGGCCAAACAACCTAGTATATGAATTGATTCAAACATGTATAAACAACAATAAAAATCCAAATCGATTTAAATCCATCGGCCAAAGGTGCCATTATTCGGGGTTTGGATTTCGTACAAATGTTAACTGGTTTAATTCCTAAATAGTGAGAATTTCTAATCACCCCATGTTAATTAGGCTCCTCTTGTTCTTACTAGGACTATTTTTCATGCAATAACCATGAAATTAACATCTGTTTCTTTCCTAATAACTATATTCATTTTGAAAAAAATGCCCGTGGACCATCAATTACATGAATTCATTCAATTTCACATACAATTCAGTCCTTGATGTTGAATTGCATTTCTTATTGATATTATTTGTTGAACTCAAAATTAAAGAGTTGCTCCCATCATTTTTGGTTGACAAGCCTCTTCTTTTGATTCCAAACACACTTTTTGATACATTGATCATGAAGTATAACACATGTGGCTAAACAACCTAGTATATTAATTGATTCAAACAAGTATAAACACCAATAAAAATCCAAATCTATTTAAATCCATCGGCCAAAGGTGCCATTATTCTTGGTTTGCATTTCGTATAAATGTTAACTGGTTTAATTCCTAAATAATGAGAATTTCTAATCACGTCATGTTAATCAGGCTCCTCTAGTTGTTACGATGACTATTTTTCATGCAATAACTTTGAAATTAACTTTTGTTTCTTTCTTAATAACTATATTCATTTCGAAAAAAATGCCCGTGGACCATCAATTACATGAATTCATTTAATTTAACAAACAATACAGTCCTTGATTTTGAATTGCATTTCTTATTGATATTATTTGTTGAATTCAAAATTAGAGAGTTGCTCCTATCATTTTTGGTTAACAAGCCTCTTCTTTTGATTCCAAACACACTTTTTGATACATTGATCATGAAATATAACACATGTGGCCAAACAACCTAGTATATGAATTGATTCAAACATGTATAAACACCAATAAAAATCCAAATCTATTTAAATCCACAGATAAAAGGTGCCATTCATCAGGGTTTGGATTTCGTACAAATGTTAACTGGTTTAATTTCTAAATAATGACAATTTCTAATGACCTAATGTTAATTAGGCTCCTCTTGTTGTACCCAGGACTATTTTTCATGTAATAACCTTGAAATTAAGTATAGTTTCTTTCTTAATAACTATATTCATTTTGAAAAAAATGCCCGTGGACCATTAATTACATGAATTCATTCAATTTAACAAACAATTCAGTCCATGATTTTGAATTGCATTTTTTATTGATATTATTTGTTGAATTCAAAATTAGAGAGTTGCTCCTATCATTTTTGGTTAACAAGCCTCTTCTTTTGATTCCAAACACAATTTTTGATACATTGATCATGAAATATAACACATGTGGCTAAACAACCTAGTATATTGATGGATTCAAACAAGTATAAACACCAATAAAAATCCAAATCCATTTAAATCCATTGGCAAAAGGTGCCATTCATCAGGGTTTGCATTTCGTATAAATGTTAACTTGTTTAATTCCTAAATAATGAGAATTCCTAATCACGTCATGTTAATCAGGCTCCTGTTGTTGTTACGATGACTATTTTTCATGGAATAACTTTGAAATTAACTTTTGTTTCCTTGTTAATAACTATATTCATTTTGAAAAAAATGCCCGTGGACCATTAATTACATGAATTCATTCAATTTAATAAAAAATTCAGTCTTTGATTTTGAATTGCATTTCTTATTGATATTATTTGTTGAATTCAAAATCAGAGAGTTGCTCCTATCATTTTTGGTTAACAAGCCTCTTCTTTTGATTCCAAACACACTTTTTGATACATTGATCATGAAATATAACACATGTGGCAAAACAACCTAGTATATTAATCGATTCAAACAAGTATAAACACCAATAAAAATCCAAATCCATTTAAATCCATTGGCAAAAGGTGTCATTCATCAGGGTTTGCATTTCGTATAAATGTTAACTGGTTTAATTCCTAAATAATGAGAATTTGTAATCACGTCATGTTAATCAGGCTCCTTTTATTGTTACGATGACTATTTCTCATGCAATAACTTTGAAATTAACTTTTGTTTCTTTCTTAATAACCATATTCATTTTGAAAAAAATGCCCGTGGACCATTAATTACATGAATTCATTCAATTTAACAAACAATTCAGTCCTTGATATTGAATTGCATTTCTTATTGATATTATTTGTTGAATTCAAAATTAAAGAGTTGTTCCCATCATTTTTCGTTAACAAGCCTCTTCTTTGGACTCCAAACACACTTTTTGATACATTGATCATGAAGTATAACACATTTGGCTAAACAACCTAGTATTTTAATTGATTCAAACAAGTATAAACACCAATAAAAATACAAATCTATTTCAATCCACAGGTAAAAGGTGCCATTCATCAGGGTTTGGATTTCGTACAAATGTTAACTGGTTTAATTCCTAAATAATGACAATTTCTAATCAACTAATGTTAATTAGGCCCCTCTTGTTGTTACCAGGACTATTTTTCATGTAATAACCTTGAAATTAAGTTTTGTTTCTTTCTTAATAACTATATTCATTTTGAAAAAAATGCCCGTGGACCATCAATTACATGAATTCATTCAATTTAACAAACAATTCAGTCCTTGATTTTTGATTGCTTTTCTTATTGATATTATTTGTTGAATTCAAAATCAGAGAGTTTCTCCCATCATTTCTAGTTAGCAAGTCTCCTCTCTTTTGATTCCAAACACACACTGTTTGATACATTTATCATGAAATATAACACATGTGGCTAAACAACCTAGTATATTAATTGATTCAAACAAGTATAAACACCAATAAAAATCCAAATCTATTTAAATTTATCGGCGAAAGTTGCCATTCGACATCGTTAGCATTTCGTACAAATGTTAACTGGCTTAATTCCTAAATAATGAGAATTTCTAATTACCTCATGTTAATTAGGCTCCTTTTGTTGTTACCAAGACTATTTTTCATGCAATAACCTTCAAATTAACTTTTGTTTCTTTCTTAATAACTATATTCATTTTGAAACAAATGCCCGTGGACCATCACTTACATGAATTCATTCAATTTAACAAACAATTCTGTCCATGATTTTGAATTGCATTTCTTATTGATATTATTTGTTGAATTTAAAATTAAAGAGTTGCTCCCATTATTTCTGCTTAACAAGCCTCTTCTTTTGATTCCAAATATACTTTTTGATACATTGATCATGAAGTATAACAAATGTGGCTAAACAACCTAGTATATTAATTGATTCAACCAAGTATAAACACCAATAAAAATCCAAATCTTTTTAAATTTATCGGCGAAAGTTGCCATTCGACATCGTTAGCATTTTGTACAAATGTTAACTGGCTTAATTCCTAAATAATGAGAATTTCTAATTACCTCATGTTAATTAGGCTCCTTTTGTTGTTACCAAGACTATTTTTCATGCAATAACCTTCAAATTAACTTTTGTTTCTTTCTTAATAACTATATTCATTTTGAAAAAAATGCCCGTGGACCATCAATTACATGAATTCATTCAATTTAGCAAACAATTCTGTCCTTGATTTTGAATTGCATTTCTTATTGATATTATTTGTTGAATTTAAAATTAAAGAGTTGCTCCCATTATTTTTGGTTAACAAGCCTCTTCTTTTGATTCCAAATATACTTTTTGATACATTGATCATGAAGTATAACACATGTGGCTAAACAACCTAGTATATTAATTGATTCAAACAAGTATAAACACCAATAAAAATCCAAATCTATTTAAATTTATTGGCGAAAGTTGCCATTCGACATCGTTTGCATTTCGTACAAATGTTTACTGGCTTAATTCCTAAATAATGAGAATTTCTAATTACCTCATGTTAATTAGGCTCCTTTTGTTGTTACCAAGACTATTTTTCATGCAATATCCTTCAAATTAACTTTTGTTTCTTTCTTAATAAATATATTCATTTTGAAAAAAATGCCCGTGGACCATCAATTACATGAATTCATTCAATTTAACAAATAATTCTGTCCTTGATTTTGAATTGCATTTCTTATTGATATTATTTGTTGAATTTAAAATTAAAGAGTTGCTCCCATTATTTTTGGTTAACAAGCCTCTTCTTTTGATTCCAAATATACTTTTTGATACATTGATCATGAAGTATAACACATGTGGCTAAACAACCTAGTATATTAATTGATTCAAACAAGTATAAACACCAATAAAAATCCAAATCTATTTAAATCCATCGGCCAAAGGTGCCATTATTCTGGGTTTGCATTTCGTATAAATGTTAACTGGTTTAATTCCTAAATAATGAGAATTTCTAATCACGTCATGTTAATCAGGCTCCTTTTGTTGTTACGATGACTATTTTTCATGCAATAACTTTGAAATTAACTTTTGTTTCTTTCTTAATAACTATATTCATTTTGAAAAAAATGCCCGTGGACCATTGATTACATGAATTCATTCAATTTAACAAAAAATTCAGTCTTTGATTTTGAATTGCATTTCTTATTGATATTATTTGTTGAATTCAAAATTAGAGAGTTGCTCCTATCATTTTTGGTTAACAAGCCTCTTCTTTTGATTCCAAACACACTTTTTGATACATTGATCATGAAATATAACACATGTGGCAAAACAACCTAGTATATTAATGGATTCAAACAAGTATAAACACCAATAAAAATCCAAATCCATTTAAATTCATTGGCAAAAGGTGTCATTCATCAGGGTTTGCATTTCGTATAAATGTTGACTGGTTTAATTCCTAAATAATGAGAATTTCTAATCACCTCATGTTAATCAGGCTCCTCTTGTTGTTACCAAGACTATTTTTCATGCAATAACTTTGAAATTAACTTTTGTTTCTTTCTTAATAAATATATTCATTTTGAAAAAAATGCCCGTGGACCATCAATTACATGAATTCATTCAATTTAACAAATAATTCAGTCCTTGATTTTGGATTGCTTTTCTTATAGATATTATTTGTTGAATTCAAAATTGGAGAGTTGCTCCCATCATTTTTGGTTAACAAGCCTCTTCTTTTGATTCCAAACACACTTTTTGATACATTGATCATGAAGTATAAACATATGTGGCTAAACAACCTAGTATTTTAAATTGATTCAAACAAGTATAAACACCAATAAAAATACAAATCTATTTCAATCCACAGGTAAAAAGGTGCCATTCATCAGGGTTTGGATTTCGTACAAATGTTAACTGGTTTAATTCCTAAATAATGACAATTTCTAATCAACTAATGTTAATTAGGCCCCTCTTGTTGTTACCAGGACTATTTTTCATGTAATAACCTTGAAATTAAGTTTTGTTTCTTTCTTAATAACTATATTCATTTTGAAAAAAATGCCCGTGGACCATCAATTACATGAATTCATTCAATTTAACAAACAATTCAGTCCTTGATTTTTGATTGCTTTTCTTATTGATATTATTTGTTGAATTCAGAATCAGAGGGTTTCTCCCATCATTTCTAGTTAGCAAGTCTCCTCTTTTGATTCCAAACACACTGTTTGATACATTTATCATGAAATATAACACATGTGGCTAAACAACCTAGTATATTAATTGATTCAAACAAGTATAAACACCAATAAAAATCCAAATCTATTTAAATTTATCGGCGAAAGTTGCCATTCGACATCGTTAGCATTTCGTACAAATGTTAACTGGCTTAATTCCTAAATAATGAGAATTTCTAATTACCTCATGTTAATTAGGCTCCTTTTGTTGTTACCAAGACTATTTTTCATGCAATAACCTTCAAATTAACTTTTGTTTCTTTCTTAATAACTATATTCATTTTGAAACAAATGCCCGTGGACCATCAATTACATGAATTCATTCAAATTTAACAAAACAATTCTGTCCATGATTTTGAATTGCATTTCTTATTGATATAATTTGTTGAATTTAAAATTAAAGCGTTGCTCCCATTATTTTTGCTTAACAAGCCTCTTCTTTTGATTCCAAATATACTTTTTGATACATTGATCATGAAGTATAACACATGTGGCTAAACAACCAAGTATATTAATTGATTCAAACAAGTATAAACACCAATAAAAAATCCAAATCTATTTAAATTTATCGGCGAAAGTTGCCATTCGACATCGCTAGCATTTCGTACAAATGTTAACTGGCTTAATTCCTAAATAATGAGAATTTCTAATTAACTCATGTTAATTAGGCTCCTTTTGTTGTTACCAAGACTATTTTTCATGCAATAACCTTCAAATTAACTTTTGTTTCTTTCTTAATAACTATATTCATTTTGAAAAAAATGCCCGTGGACCATCAATTACATGAATTCATTCAATTTAACAAACAATTCTGTCCTTGATTTTGAATTGCATTTCTTATTGATATTATTTGTTGAATTCAAAATTAGAGAGTTGCTCCTATCATTTTTGGTTAACAAGCCTCTTCTTTTGATTCCAAACACACTTTTTGATACATTGATCATGAAATATAACACATGTGGCAAAACAACCTAGTATATTAATGGATTCAAACAAGTATAAACACCAATAAAAATCCAAATCCATTTAAATCCATTGGCAAAAGGTGTCATTCATCAGGGTTTGCATTTCGTATAAATGTTAACTGGTTTAATTCCTAAATAATGAGAATTTCTAATTACGTCATGTTAATCAGGCTCCTTTTATTGTTACGATGATTATTTCTCATGCAATAACTTTGAAATTAACTTTTGTTTCTTTCTTAATAACTATATTCATTTTGAAAAAAAAAAATGCCCGTGGACCATTAATTACATGAATTCATTCAATTTAACAAACAATTCAGTCCTTGATTTTGAATTGCATTTCTTATTGATATTATTTGTTGAATTCAAAATTAGAGAGTTTGCTCCTATCATTTTTGGTTAACAAGCCTCTTCTTTTGATTCCAAACACACTTTTTCATACATTGATCATGAAATATAACACATGTGGCAAAAAACAACCTAGTATATTAATGGATTCAAACAAGTATATAAACACGAATAAAAATCCAAATCCATTTAAATCCATTGGCAAAAGGTGCCATTCATCAGGGTTTGCATTTCGTATAAATGTTAACTGGTTTAATTCCTAAATAATGAGAATTTCTAATCACCTCATGTTAATCAGGCTCCTCTTGTTGTTACCAAGACTATTTTTCATGCAATAACTTTGAAATTAACTTTTGTTTCTTTCTTAATAAATATATTCATTTTGAAAAAAATGCCCCTGGACCATCAATTACATGAATTCATTCAATTTAACAAATAATTCAGTCCTTGATTTTGGATTGCTTTTCTTATAGATATTATTTGTTGAATTCAAAATTGGAGAGTTGCTCCCATCATTTTTGGTTAACAAGCCTCTTCTTTTGATTCCAAACACACTTTTTGATACATTGATCATGAAGTATAACACATGTGGCTAAACAACCTAGTATTTTAATTGATTCAAACAAGTATAAACACCAATAAAAATACAAATCTATTTCAATCCACAGGTAAAAGGTGCCATTCATCAGGGTTTGGATTTCGTACAAATGTTAACTGGTTTAATTCCTAAATAATGACAATTTCTAATCAACTAATGTTAATTAGGCCCCTCATGTTGTTACCAGGACTATTTTTCATGTAATAACCTTGAAATTAAGTTTTGTTTCTTTCTTAATAACTATATTCATTTTGAAAAAAATGCCCGTGGACCATCAATTACATGAATTCATTCAATTTAACAAACAATTCAGTCCTTGATTTTTGACTGCTTTTCTTATTGATATTATTTGTTGAATTCAAAATCAGAGAGTTTCTCCCATCATTTCTAGTTAGCAAGTCTCCTCTTTTGATTCCAAACACACTGTTTGATACATTTATCATGAAATATAACACATGTGGCTAAACAACCTAGTATATTAATTGATTCAAACAAGTATAAACACCAATAAAAATCCAAATCTATTTAAATTTATCGGCGAAAGTTGCCATTCGACATCGTTAGCATTTCGTACAAATGTTAACTGGCTTAATTCCTAAATAATGTGAATTTCTATTTACCTCATGTTAATTAGGCTCCTTTTGTTGTTACCAAGACTATTTTTCATGCAATAACCTTCAAATTAACTTTTGTTTCTTTCTTAATAACTATATTCATTTTGAAAAAAATGCTCGTGGACCATCAATTACATGAATTCATTCAATTTAACAAACAATTCTGTCCATGATTTTGAATTGCATTTCTTATTGATATTATTTGTTGAATTTAAAATTAAAGAGTTGCTCCCATTATTTTTGCTTAACAAGCCTCTTCTTTTTATTCCAAATATACTTTTTGATACATTGATCATGAAGTATAACACATGTGGCTAAACAACCTAGTATATTAATTGATTCAAACAAGTATAAACACCAATAAAAATCCAAATCTTTTTAAATTTATTGGTGAAAGTTGCCATTCGACATCGTTTGCATTTCGTACAAATGTTTACTGGCTTAATTCCTAAATAATGAGAATTTCTAATTACCTCATGTTAATTAGGCTCCTTTTGTTGTTACCAAGACTATTTTTCATGCAATAACCTTCAAATTAACTTTTATTTCTTTCTTAATAACTATATTCATTTTGAAAAAAATGCCCGTGGACCATCAATTACATGAATTCATTCAATTTAACAAATAATTCTGTCCTTGATTTTGAATTGCATTTCTTATTGATATTATTTGTTGAATTTAAAATTAAAGAGTTGCTCCCATTATTTTTGGTTAACAAGCCTCTTCTTTTGATTCCAAATATACTTTTTGATACATTGATCATGAAGTATAACACATGTGGCTAAACAACCTAGTATATTAATTGATTCAAACAAGTATAAACACCAATAAAAATCCAAATCTATTTAAATCCATCGGCCAAAGGTGCCATTATTCTGGGTTTGCATTTCGTATAAATGTTAACTGGTTTAATTCCTAAATAATGAGAATTTCTAATCACGTCATGTTAATCAGGCTCCTTTTGTTGTTACGATGACTATTTTTCATGCAATAACTTTGAAATTAACTTTTGTTTCTTTCTTAATAACGATATTCATTTTGAAAAAAATGCCCGTGGACCATTGATTACATGAATTCATTCAATTTAACAAAAAATTCAGTCTTTGATTTTGAATTGCATTTCTTATTGATATTATTTGTTGAATTCAAAATTAGAGAGTTGCTCCTATCATTTTTGGTTAACAAGCCTCTTCTTTTGATTCCAAACACAATTTTTGATACATTGATCATGAAATATAACACATGTGGCAAAACAACCTAGTATATTAATGGATTCAAACAAGTATAAACACCAATAAAAATCCAAATCCATTTAAATCTATTGGCAAAAGGTGTCATTCATCAGGGTTTGCATTTCGTATAAATGTTGACTGGTTTAATTCCTAAATAATTAGAATTTCTAATCACCTCATGTTAATCAGGCTCCTCTTGTTGTTACCAAGACTATTTTTCATGCAATAACTTTGAAATTAACTTTTGTTTCTTTCTTAATAAATATATTCATTTTGAAAAAAATGCCCGTGGACCATCAATTACATGAATTCATTCAATTTAACAAATAATTCAGTCCTTGATTTTGGATTGCTTTTCTTATAGATATTATTTGTTGAATTCAAAATTGGAGAGTTTGCTCCCATCATTTTTGGTTAACAAGCCTCTTTTTTTTGATTCCAAACACACTTTTTGATACATTGATCATGAAGTATAAACACATGTGGCTAAACAACCTAGTATTTTAATTGATTCAAACAAGTATAAACACCAATAAAAATACAAATCTATTTCAATCCACAGGTAAAAGGTGCCATTCATCAGGTTTTGGATTTCGTACAAATCTTAACTGGTTTAATTCCTAAATAATGACAATTTCTAATCAACTAATGTTAATTAGGCCCCTCTTGTTGTTACCAGGACTATTTTTCATGTAATAACCTTGAAATTAAGTTTTGTTTCTTTCTTAATAACTATATTCATTTTGAAAAAAATGCCCGTGGACCATCAATTACATGAATTCATTCAATTTAACAAACAATTCAGTCCTTGATTTTTGATTGCTTTTCTTATTGATATTATTTGTTGAATTCAGAATCAGAGGGTTTCTCCCATCATTTCTAGTTAGCAAGTCTCCTCTTTTGATTCCAAACACACTGTTTGATACATTTATCATGAAATATAACACATGTGGCTAAACAACCTAGTATATTAATTGATTCAAACAAGTATAAACACCAATAAAAATCCAAATCTATTTAAATTTATCGGCGAAAGTTGCCATTCGACATCGTTAGCATTTCGTACAAATGTTAACTGGCTTAATTCCTAAATAATGAGAATTTCTAATTACCTCATGTTAATTAGGCTCCTTTTGTTGTTACCAAGACTATTTTTCATGCAATAACCTTCAAATTAACTTTTGTTTCTTTCTTAATAACTATATTCATTTTGAAACAAATGCCCGTGGACCATCAATTACATGAATTCATTCAATTTAACAAACAATTCTGTCCATGATTTTGAATTGCATTTCTTATTGATATAATTTGTTGAATTTAAAATTAAAGCGTTGCTCCCATTATTTTTGCTTAACAAGCCTCTTCTTTTGATTCCAAATATACTTTTTGATACATTGATCATGAAGTATAACACATGTGGCTAAACAACCAAGTATATTAATTGATTCAAACAAGTATAAACACCAATAAAAATCCAAATCTATTTAAATTTATCGGCGAAAGTTGCCATTCGACATCGCTAGCATTTCGTACAAATGTTAACTGGCTTAATTCCTAAATAATGAGAATTTCTAATTAACTCATGTTAATTAGGCTCCTTTTGTTGTTAGCAAGACTATTTTTCATGCAATAACCTTCAAATTAATTTTTGTTTCTTTCTTAATAACTATATTCATTTTGAAAAAAATGCCCGTGGACCATCAATTACATGAATTCATTCAATTTAACAAACAATTTTGTCCATGATTTTGAATTGCATTTCTTATTGATATTATTTGTTGAATTTAAAATTAAAGAGTTGCTCCCATTATTTTTGGTTAACAAGCCTCTTCTTTTGATTCCAAATATACTTTTTGATACATTGATCATGAAGTATAACACATGTGGCTAAACAACCTAGTATATTAATGGATTCAAACAAGTATAAACACCAATAAAAATCCAAATCCATTTAAATCCATTGGCAAAAGGTGTCATTCATCAGGGTTTGCATTTCGTATAAATGTTAACTGGTTTAATTCCTAAATAATGAGAATTTCTAATTACGTCATGTTAATCAGGCTCCTTTTATTGTTACGATGATTATTTCTCATGCAATAACTTTGAAATTAACTTTTGTTTCTTTCTTAATAACTATATTCATTTTGAAAAAAATGCCCGTGGACCATTAATTACATGAATTCATTCAATTTAACAAACAATTCAGTCCTTGATTTTGCATTGCATTTCTTATTGATATTATTTGTTGAATTCAAAATTAGAGAGTTGCTCCTATCATTTTTGGTTAACAAGCCTCTTCTTTTGATTCCAAACACACTTTTTCATACATTGATCATGAAATATAACACATGTGGCAAAACAACCTAGTATATTAATGGATTCAAACAAGTACAAACACGAATAAAAATCCAAATCCATTTAAATCCATTGGCAAAAGGTGCCATTCATCAGGGTTTGCATTTCGTATAAATGTTAACTGGTTTAATTCCTAAATAATGAGAATTTCTAATCACCTCATGTTAATCAGGCTCCTCTTGTTGTTACCAAGACTATTTTTCATGCAATAACTTTGAAATTAACTTTTGTTTCTTTCTTAATAAATATATTCATTTTGAAAAAAATGCCCGTGGACCATCAATTACATGAATTCATTCAATTTAACAAATAATTCAGTCCTTGATTTTGGATTGCTTTTCTTATAGATATTATTTGTTGAATTCAAAATTGGAGAGTTGCTCCCATCATTTTTGGTTAACAAGCCTCTTCTTTTGATTCCAAACACACTTTTTGATACATTGATCATGAAGTATAACACATGTGGCTAAACAACCTAGTATTTTAATTGATTCAAACAAGTATAAACACCAATAAAAATACAAATCTATTTCAATCCACAGGTAAAAGGTGCCATTCATCAGGGTTTGGATTTCGTACAAATGTTAACTGGTTTAATTCCTAAATAATGACAATTTCTAATCAACTAATGTTAATTAGGCCCCTCTTGTTGTTACCAGGACTATTTTTCATGTAATAACCTTGAAATTAAGTTTTGTTTCTTTCTTAATAACTATATTCATTTTGAAAAAAATGCCCGTGGACGATCAATTACATGAATTCTTTCAATTTAACAAACAATTCAGTCCTTGATTTTTGACTGCTTTTCTTATTGATATTATTTGTTGAATTCAAAATCAGAGAGTTTCTCCCATCATTTCTAGTTAGCAAGTCTCCTCTTTTGATTCCAAACACACTGTTTGATACATTTATCATGAAATATAACACATGTGGCTAAACAACCTAGTATATTAATTGATTCAAACAAGTATAAACACCAATAAAAATCCAAATCTATTTAAATTTATCGGCGAAAGTTGCCATTCGACATCATTAGCATTTCGTACAAATGTTAACTGGCTTAATTCCTAAATAATGTGAATTTCTATTTACCTCATGTTAATTAGGCTCCTTTTGTTGTTACCAAGACTATTTTTCATGCAATAACCTTCAAATTAACTTTTGTTTCTTTCTTAATAACTATATTCATTTTGAAAAAAATGCTCGTGGACCATCAATTACATGAATTCATTCAATTTAACAAACAATTCTGTCCATGATTTTGAATTGCATTTCTTATTGATATTATTTGTTGAATTTAAAATTAAAGTGTTGCTCCCATTATTTTTGCTTAACAAGCCTCTTCTTTTTATTCCAAATATACTTTTTGATACATTGATCACGAAGTATAACAAATGTGGCTAAACAACCTAGTATATTAATTGATTCAAACAAGTATAAACACCAATAAAAATCCAAATCTATTTAAATTTATCGGCAAAAGTTGCCATTCGACATCGTTAGCATTTTGTACAAATGTTAACTGGCTTAATTCCTAAATAATGAGAATTTCTAATTACCTCATGTTAATTAGGCTCCTTTTGTTGTTACCAAGACTATTTTTCATGCAATAACCTTCAAATTAACTTTTGTTTCTTTCTTAATAACTATATTCATTTTGAAAAAAATGCCCGTGGACCATCAATTACATGAATTCATTCAATTTAGCAAACAATTCTGTCCTTGATTTTGAATTGCATTTCTTATTGATATTATTTGTTGAATTTAAAATTAAAGAGTTGCTCCCATTATTTTTGGTTAACAAGCCTCTTCTTTTGATTCCAAATATACTTTTTGATACATTGATCATGAAGTATAACACATGTGGCTAAACAACCTAGTATATTAATTGATTCAAACAAGTATAAACACCAATAAAAATCCAAATCTATTTAAATTTATTGGTGAAAGTTGCCATTCGACATCGTTTGCATTTCGTACAAATGTTTACTGGCTTAATTCCTAAATAATGAGAATTTCTAATTACCTCATGTTAATTAGGCTCCTTTTGTTGTTACCAAGACTATTTTTCATGCAATAACCTTCAAATTAACTTTTATTTCTTTCTTAATAACTATATTCATTTTGAAAAAAATGCCCGTGGACCATCAATTACATGAATTCATTCAATTTAACAAACAATTCTGTCCATGATTTTGAATTGCATTTCTTATTGATATTATTTGTTGAATTTAAAATTAAAGAGTTGCTCCCATTATTTTTGCTTAACAAGCCTCTTCTTTTGATTCCAAATATACTTTTTGATACATTGATCATGAAGTATAACACATGTGGCTAAACAACCTAGTATATTAATTGATTCAAACAAGTATAAACACCAATAAAAATCCAAATCTATTTAAATCCATCGGCCAAAGGTGCCATTATTCTGGGTTTGCATTTCGTATAAATGTTAACTAGTTTAATTCCTAAATAATGAGAATTTCTAATCACGTCATGTTAATCAGGCTCCTTTTGTTGTTACGATGACTATTTTTCATGCAATAACTTTGAAATTAACTTTTGTTTCTTTCTTAATAACTATATTCATTTTGAAAAAAATGCCCGTGGACCATTAATTACATGAATTCATTCAATTTAACAAACAATTCAGTCTTTGATTATGATTTGCATTTCTTATTGATATTATTTGTTGAATTCAAAATTAGAGAGTTGCTCCTATCATTTTTGGTTAACAAGCCTCTTCTTTTGATTCCAAACACACTTTTTGATACATTGATCATGGAATATAATACATGTGGCAAAACAACCTAGTATATTAATAGATTCAAACAAGTATAAACACGAATAAAAATCCAAATCCATTTAAATCCATTGGCAAAAGGTGCCATTCATCAGGGTCTGCATTTCGTATAAATGTTAACTGGTTTAATTCCTAAATAATGAGAATTTCTAATCAACTCATGTTAATCAGGCTCCTCTTGTTGTTACCAAGACTATTTTTCATGCAATAACTTTGAAATTAACTTTTGTTTCTTTCTTAATAAATATATTCATTTTGAAAAAAATGCCCCTGGACCATCAATTACATGAATTCATTCAATTTAACAAATAATTCAGTCCTTGATTTTGGATTGCTTTTCTTATAGATATTATTTGTTGAATTCAAAATTGGAGAGTTGCTCCCATCATTTTTGGTTAACAAGCCTCTTCTTTTGATTCCAAACACACTTTTTGATACATTGATCATGAAGTATAACACATGTGGCTAAACAACCTAGTATTTTAATTGATTCAAACAAGTATAAACACCAATAAAAATACAAATCTATTTCAATCCACAGGTAAAAGGTGCCATTCATCAGGGTTTGGATTTCGTACAAATGTTAACTGGTTTAATTCCTAAATAATGATAATTTCTAATCAATTAATGTTAATTAGGCCCCTCTTGTTGTTACCAGGACTATTTTTCATGTAATAACCTTGAAATTAAGATTTGTTTCTTTCTTAATAACTATATTCATTTTGAAAAAAATGCCCGTGGACCATCAATTACATGAATTCATTCAATTTAACAAACAATTCAGTCCTTGATTTTTGATTGCTTTTCTTATTGATATTATTTGTTGAATTCAAAATCAGAGAGTTTCTCCCATCATTTCTAGTTAGCAAGTCTCCTCTTTTGATTCCAAACACACTGTTTGATACATTTATCATGAAATATAACACATGTGGCTAAACAACCTAGTATATTAATTGATTCAAACAAGTATAAACACCAATAAAAATCCAAATCTATTTAAATTTATCGGCGAAAGTTGCCATTCGACATCGTTAGCATTTCGTACAAATGTTAACTGGCTTAATTCCTAAATAATGAGAATTTCTAATTACCTCATGTTAATTAGGCTCCTTTTGTTGTTACCAAGACTATTTTTCATGCAATAACCTTCAAATTAATTTTTGTTTCTTTCTTAATAACTATATTTATTTTGAAAAAAATGCCCGTGGACCATCAATTACATGAATTCATTCAATTTAACAAACAATTCTGTCCTTGATTTTGAATTGCATTTCTTATTGATATTATTTGTTGAATTTAAAATTAAAGAGTTGCTCCCATTATTTTTGGTTAACAAGCCTCTTCTTTTGATTCCAAACATACTTTTTGATACATTGACCATGAACTATAACACATGTAGCTAAACAACCTAGTATATTAATTGATTCAAACAAGTATAAACACCAATAAAAATCGAAATCTATTTAAATCCATCGGCGAAAGTTGCCATTCATCATGGTTAGCATTTCGTACAAATGTTAACTGGCTTAATTCCTAAATAATAAGAATTTCTAATTAACTCATGCTAATTAGGCTCCTCTTGTTGTTACCAAGACTAGTTTTCATGCAATAACCGTGCAATTAACTTTTGTTTCTTTCTTAATAACTATATTCATTTTGAAAAAAATGTCTGTGGACCATCAATTACATGAATTCATTCAATTTAACATTCAATTCAGTCCTTGATTTTGAATTGCATTTCTTGTTGATATTATTATTTGAATCCAAAATTAAAGAGTTGCTCCCATTATTTTTGCTTAACAAGCCTCTTCTTTTCATTCCAAATATACTCTTTGATACATTGATCATGAAATATAACACATGTGGCTAAACAACCTAGTATATTAATTGATTCAAACAAGTATAAACACCAATAAAAATCCAAATCTATTTAAATCCATGGGGCAAAGGTGTCATTCATCATGGTTTGCATTTCGTACAAAAGTAAACTGGTTTAATTCCTAAATAATGAGAATTTCTAATCATCTCATGATAATTATTCTCCTCTTGTTGTTACCAGGACTATTTTTCATGCAATAACTTTGAAATTAACATATGTTTCTTTCTTAATAACTATATTCATTTTGAAAAAAATGCCCGTGGACCATCAATTACATGAATTCATTCAATTTAACAAACAATTCAGTCCTTGATTTTGAATTGCATTTCTTATTGATATTATTTGTTGAATTCAAAATCAGAGAGTTTCTCCCATCATTTCTAGTTAGCAAGTCTCCTGTTTTGATTCCAAACACACTGTTTGATACATTTATCATGAAATATAACACATGTGGCTAAACAACCTAGTATATTAATTGATTCAAACAAGTATAAACACCAATCAAAATCCAAATCTATTTAAATCCATCGGCCAAAGGTGGCATTCATCATGGTTAGCATTTCGTACAAATGTTAACTGGCTTAATTCCTAAATAATAAGAATTTCTAATTACCTCATGCTAATTAGGCTCCTCTTGTTGTTACCAAGACTAGTTTTCATGCAATAACCGTGCAATTAACTTTTGTTTCTTTCTTAATAACTATATTCATTTTGAAAAAAATGTCTGTGGACCATCAATTACATGAATTCATTCAATTTAACATTCAATTCAGTCCATGATTTTGAATTGCATTTCTTGTTGATATTATTTGTTGAATTCAAAATTAAAGAGTTGCTCCCATTATTGTTGCTTAACAAGCCTCTTCTTTTGATTCCAACATACTCTTTGATACATTGATCACGAAATATAACACATGTGGCTAAACAACCTAGTATATTAATTGATTCAAACAAGTATAAACACCAATAAAAATCCAAATCTATTTAAATCAATGAGCCAAAGGTGTAATTCATCATGGTGTGCATTTCGTACAAAAGTTAAGTGATTTAATTCCTAAATAATGAGTATTTCTAATCATCTCATGTTAATATATTTCCTCTTGTTGTGACTAGGACTATTTTTCATGCAATAACCTTGAAATTAGCATATTTTTCTTTCTTAATAACTATATTCATTTTGAAAAAAATGCCCGGGGACCATCAATTACATGAATTCATTCAATTTAACAAACAATTCAGTCCTTGATTTTGAATTGCATTTCTTATTGATATTATTTGTTGAATTCAAAATCAGAGAGTTTCTCCCATCATTTCTAGTTAGCAAGTCTCCTCTTTTGATTCCAAGCACACTGTTTGATACATTGATCATGAAATATAACACATGTGGCTAAACAACCTAGTATATTAATTGATTCCAACAAGTATAAACACCAATAAAAATCCAAATCTATCTAAACCTATCGGCCAAAGTTGCCATTCATCATGGTTAGCATTTCGTACAAATGTTAACTGGCATAATTCCTAAATAATGAGAATTTCTAATTACCTCATGCTAATTAGGCTCCTCTTGTTGTTACCAGGACTATTTTTCATGCAATAACCTTGAAATTAACTTTTGTTTCTTTCTTAACAACTATATTCATTTTGAAAACAAATGCTCGTGGACAATCAATTACATGAATTCATTCAATTTAACAAACAATTCAGTCCTTGATTTTGAATTACATTTCTTGTTGATATTATTTGTTGAATTCAAAATTAAAGAGTTGGTCCCATCATTTTTGGTTAACAAGCCTCTTCTTTTGATTCCAAACACACTTTTTGATACATTGATCATGAAATATAACACATGTGGCTATACAACATAGTATATTAATTGATTCAAACAAGTATAAACACCAATAAAAATACAAATCTATTTAAATCCACCAGCCAAAGGTGCCATTATTCAGGGTTTGCATTTCGTACAAATGTTAACTGGTTTAATTCCAAAATAATGAGAATTTCTAATCACCTCATGTTAATTAGGCTCCTCTTGTTGTTACCAGGACTATTTTTCATGCAATAACCTTGAAATTCACTTTTGTTTCTTTGTTAATAACTATATTCATTTTGAAAAAAATGCTCGTGGACTATCAATTACATGAATTCATTCAATTTAACATTCAATTCAGTCCTTGATTTTGAATTGCATTTCTTGTTAATATTATTTGTTGAATTCAAAATTAAAGAGTTGCTCCCATCATTTTTGGTTAACAAGCCTCTTCTTTTGATTCCAAACACACTTTTTGATACATTGATCATGAAGTATAACACATGTGGCTAAACAACCTATTATATTAATTGAATCAAACAAGTGTAAACACCAATAAAAATCGAAATCTGTTTAAATCCATCGGCCAAAGGTGTCATTCAACATGGTTTGCATTTCGTACAAAAGTTAACTGGTTTAATTGCTAAATAATGAGAATTTCTAATCACCTCATGTTAATTATTCTCCTCTTGTTGTTACGAGGACTATTTTTCATGCAATAACCTTGAAATTAACATTTGTTTCTTTCTTAATAACCATATTCATTTTGAAAAAAATGCCCGTGGACCATTAATTGCATGAATTCATTCAATTTAACAAACAATTCAGTCCTTGATTTTGAATTGCATTTCTTATTGATATTTTTTGTTGAATTCAAAATCAGAGAGTTTCTCCCATCATTTATAGTTAGCAAGTCTCCTGTTTTGATTCCAAACACACTGTTTGATACATTGATCATGAAATATAACACATGTGGCTAAACAACCTAGTATATTAATTGATTCAAACAAGTATAAACACCAATCAAAATACAAATCTATTTGAATCCATCGGCCAAATGTGCCATTCATCATGGTTAGCATTTCGTACAAATGTTAACTAGCCTAATTCCTAAATAATAGGAATTTCTAATTACCTCATGCTAATTAGGCTCCTCTTGTTATTACCAAGACTAATTTTCATGCAATAACTTTGAAATTAACTTTTGTTTCTTTCTTAATAACTATATTCATTTTGAAAACAAATGCCCGTGGACTATCAATTACATGAATTCATTCAATTTAACATTCAATACAGTCCTTGATTTTGAATTGCATTTCTTGTTGATATTATTTGTTGAATTCAAAATTAAAGAGTTGCTCCCATTATTTTTGGTTAACAAGCCTCTTCTTTTGATTCCAAACATACTATTTGATACATTGATCATGAAGTATAACACATGTGGCTAAACAACCTAGTATATTAATTGATTCAAACAAGTATAAACACCAATAAAAATACAAATCTATTTAAATCCACGAGCCAAAGGTGCCATTATTCAGGGTTTGCATTTCGTACAAATGTCAACTGGTTTAATTCCAAAATAATGAGAATTTCTAATCACCTCAAGTTAATGAGGCTCCTCTTGTTGTTACAAGGACTATTTTTCATGCAATAACCTTGAAATTAACTTTTGTTTCTTTCTTAATAACTATATTCATTTTGAAAAAAATGCCCGTGGACCATCAATTACATGGATTCTTTCAATTTATCAAACAATTCAGTCCTTGATTTTGAATTGCATTTCTTATTGATATTATTTGTTGAATTCAAAATCAGCGAGTTTCTCCCATCATTTCTAGTTAGCAAGTCTCCTGTTTTGATTCCCAACACACTGTTTGATACATTTATCATGAAATATAACACATGTGGCTAAACAACCTAGTATATTAATTGATTCAAACAAGTATAAACACCAATGAAAATACAAATCTATTTAAATCCATCGGCCAAATGTGCCATTCATCATGGTTAGCATTTCGTACAAATGTTAACTGGCCTAATTCCTAAATAATAGGAATTTCTAATTACCTCATGCTAATTAGGCTCCTCTTGTCATTACCAAGACTAGTTTTCATGCAATAACCTTGAAATTAACTTTTGTTTCTTTCTTAATAACTATATTCATTTTGAAAAAAATGCCCGTGGACTATCAATTACCTGAATTCATTCAATTTAACATTCAATTCAGTCCTTGATTTTGAATTGCATTTCTTGTTAATATTATTTGTTGAATTCAAAATTAAAGAGTTGCTCCCATCATTTTTGATTAACAAGCCTCTTCTTTTGATTCCAAACACACTTTTTGATACATTGATCATGAAATATAACACATGTGGCTAAACAACCTAGTATATTAATTGATTCAAACAAGTATAAACACCAATAAAAATCCAAATCTATTTAAATCCACAGGCAAAAGGTGCCATTGATCAGGGTTTGCATTTCGGACAAATGTTAACTCGTTTAATTCCTAAATAATGAAAATTTCTAATCACCTCATGTTAATTATTCTCCTCTTGTTGTTACCAGGACTATTTTTCATGCAATAACCTTGAAATTAAGATTTGTTTCTTTCTTAATAACTATATTCATTTTGAAAAAAATGCCTGTGGACCATCAATTACATGAATTCATTCAATTTAACAAACAATTCAATCCTTGATTTTGAATTGCATTTCTTATTGATATTATTTGTTGAATTCAAAATCAGAGAGTTTCTCCCATCATTTATAGTTAACAAGTCTCCTGTTTTGATTCCAAACACACTGTTTGATACATTGATCATGAAATATAACACATGTGGCTAAACAATCTAGTATATTAATTGATTCAAACAAGTATAAACACCAATCAAAATCCAAATCTATTTAAATCCATCGGCCAAAGGTGCCATTCATCATATTTAGCATTTCGTACAAATGTTAATTGGCTTAATTCCTAAATAATAAGAATTTCTAATTACCTCATGCAAATTAGGCTCCTCTTGTTGTTACCAAGACTAGTTTTCATGCAATAACCTTGAAATTCTCTTTTTTTTCTTTCTTAATAACTATATTCATTTTGAAAACAAATGCCCGTGGACTATCAATTACATGAATTCATTCAATTTAACATTCAATACAGTCCTTGATTTTGAATTGCATTTCTTGTTGATATTATTTGTTGAATTCAAAATTAAAGAGTTGCTCCCATTATTTTTGGTTAACAAGCCTCTTCTTTTGATTCCAAACATACTATTTGATACATTGATCATGAAGTATAACACATGTGGCTAAACAACCTAGTATATTAATTGATTCAAACAAGTATAAACACCAATAAAAATACAAATCTATTTAAATCCACCAGCCAAAGGTGCCATTATTCAGGGTTTGCATTTCGTACAAATGTTAACTGGTTTAATTCCAAAATAATGAGAATTTCTAATCACCTCATGTTAATGAGGCTCCTCTTGTTGTTACAAGGACTATTTTTCATGCAATAACCATGAAATTAACTTTTGTTTCTTTCTTAATAACTATATTCATTTTGAAAAAAATGCCCGTTGACCATCAATTACATGGATTCATTCAATTTATCAAACAATTCAGTCCTTGATTTTGAATTGCATTTCTTATTGATATTATTTGTTGAATTCAAAATTAGAGAGTTTCTCCCATTTTTCTAGTTAGCAAGTCTCCTGTTTTGATTCCCAACACACTGTTTGATACATTTATCATGAAATATAACACATGTGGCTAAACAACCTAGTATATTAATTGATTCAAACAAGTATAAACACCAATCAAAACACAAATCTATTTGAATCCATCGGCCAAATGTGCCATTCATCATGGTTAGCATTTCGTACAAATGTTAACTAGCCTAATTCCTAAATAATAGGAATTTCTAATTACCTCATGCTTATTACCAAGACTAATTTTCATGCAATAACTTTGAAATTAACTTTTGTTTCTTTCTTAATAACTATATTCATTTTGAAAAAAATGCTCATGGACTATCAATTACATGAATTCATTCAATTTAACATTCAATTCAGTCCTTGATTTTGAATTGCATTTCTTGTTAATATTATTTGTTGAATTCAAAATTAAAGAGTTGCTCCCATCATTTTTGATTAACAAGCCTCTTCTTTTGATTCCAAACACACTTTTTGATACATTGATCATGAAATATAACACATGGGGCTAAACAACCTAGTATATTAATTGATTCAAACAAGTATAAACACCAATAAAAATCCAAATCTATTTAAATCCACAGGCAAAAGGTGCCATTGATCAGGGTTTGCATTTCAGACAAATGTTAACTCGTTTAATTCCTAAATAATGAAAATTTCTAATCACCTCATGTTAATTATTCTCCTCTTGTTGTTACCAGGACTATTTTTCATGCAATAACCATGAAATTAACTTTTGTTTCTTTCTTAATAACTATATTCATTTTGAAAAAAATGCCCGTTGACCATCAATTACATGGATTCATTCAATTTATCAAACAATTCAGTCCTTGATTTTGAATTGCATTTCTTATTGATATTATTTGTTGAATTCAAAATTAGAGAGTTTCTCCCATCTTTTCTAGTTAGCAAGTCTCCTGTTTTGATTCCCAACACACTGTTTGATACATTTATCATGAAATATAACACATGTGGCTAAACAACCTAGTATATTAATTGATTCAAACAAGTATAAACACCAATGAAAATACAAATCTATTTAAATCCATCGGCCAAATGTGCCATTCATCATGGTTAGCATTTTGTACAAATGTTAACTGGCCTAATTCCTAAATAATAGGAATTTCTAATTACCTCATGCTAATTAGGCTCCTCTTGTCATTACCAAGACTAGTCTTCATGCAATAACCTTGAAATTAACTTTTGTTTCTTTCTTAAAAACTATATTCATTTTGAACAAAATGCGCGTGGACTATCAATTACATGAATTCATTCAATTTAACATTCAATTCAGTCCTTGATTTTGAATTGCATTTCTTGTTAATATTATTTGTTGAATTCAAAATTAAAGAGTTGCTCCCATCATTTTTGATTAACAAGCCTCTTCTTTTGATTCCAAACACACTTTTTGATACATTGATCATGAAATATAACACATGAGGCTAAACAACCTAGTATATTAATTGATTCAAACAAGTATAAACACCAATAAAAATCCAAATCTATTTAAATCCACAGGCAAAAGGTGCCATTGATCAGGGTTTGCATTTCGGACAAATGTTAACTCGTTTAATTCCTAAATAATGAAAATTTCTAATCACCTCATGTTAATTATTCTCCTCTTGTTGTTACCAGGACTATTTTTCATGCAATAACCTTGAAATTAAGATTTGTTTCTTTCTTAATAACTATATTCATTTTGAAAAAAATGCCTGTGGACCATCAATTACATGAATTCATTCAATTTAACAAACAATTCAGTCCTTGATTGTGAATTGCACTTCTTATTGATATTATTTGTTGAATTAAAAATCAGAGAGTTTCTCCCATCATTTCTAGTTAGCAAGTCTCCTCTTTTGATTCCAAACACAATGTTTGATACATTTATCATGAAATATAACAAATGTGGCTAAACAACCTAGTATATTAATTGATTCACACAAGTATAAACACTAATAAAAATCCAAATCCATTAAAATCCATCGGCCAAAGGTGCCATTCATCATGGTTAGCATTTTGTACAAATGTTAACTGGCTTAATTCCTACATAATAACAATATCTAATTACCTCATGCTAATTAGGCTCCTCTTGTTGTTACCAAGACTAGTTTTCATGCAATAACCTTGAAATTAACTTTTGTTTCTTTCTTAATAACTATATTCATTTTGAAAAAAATGCCCGTGGACCATCAATTACATGAATTCATTCAATTTAACAAACAATTCAGTCCATGATTTTGAATTGCATTTCTTATTGATATTATTTGTTGAATTCAAAATTAAAGAGATGCTCCCATCATTTTTGGTTAACAAGCCTGTTCTTTTGATTCCAAACACACTTTTTGATACATTGATCATCAAGTATAACACATGTGGCTAAACAACCTAGTATATTAATTGATTCAAACAAGTATAAACACCAATAAAAATCCAAATCTGTTTAAATCCATCGGCCAACTGTGTCATTTATCATGGTTTGCATTTCGCACAAAAGTTAACTGGTTTAGTTCCTAAATAATGAGAATTTCTAATCACCTCATGTTAATTATTCTCCTCTTGTTGTTACCAGAACTTTTTTTCATGCAATAACCTTGAAATTAACTTTTGTTTCTTTCTTAATAACTATATTCATATTGAAAAAAATGCTCGTGGACCATTAATTACATCAATTCATTCAATTTAACAAACAATTCAGTCCTTGATTTTGAATTGCATTTCTTATTGATATTATTTGTTGAATTCAAAATCAGAGAGTTTCTCCCATCATTTATAGTTAGCAAGTCTCCTGTTTTGATTCCAAACACACTGTTTGACACATTGATCATGAAATATAACAAATGTGGCTAAACAACCTAGTATATTAATTGATTCAAACAAGTATAAACACCAATAAAAATCCAAATCTATTTAAATCCATCGGCCAAAGGTGCCATTCATCATGATTAGCATTTCGTACAAATGTTAATTGGCTTAATTCCTAAATAATAAGAATTTCTAATTACCTCATGCTAATTACGCTCCTCCTGTTGTTACCAAGACTAGTTTTCATGCAATAACCTTGAAATTCTCTTTTGTTTCTTTCTTAATAACTATATTCATTTTGAAAACAAATGCCCGTGGACTATCAATTACATGAATTCATTCAATTTAACATTCAATTCAGTCCATGATTTTGAATTGCATTTCTTGTTGATATTATTTCTTGAATTCAAAATTAAAAAGTTGCTCCCATTATTTTTGGTTAACAAGCCTCTTCTTTTGATTCCAAACATACTATTTGATACATTGATCATGAAGTATAACACATGTGGCTAAACAACCTAGTATATTAATTGATTCAAACAAGTATAAACACCAATAAAAATCCAAATCTATTTAAATCCACAGGCAAAAGGTGCCATTGATCAGGGTTTGTATTTCGGACAAATGTTAACTCGTTTAATTCCTAAATAATGACAATTTCTAATCACCTAATGCTAATTAGGCTCCTCTTGTTGTTACTAGAACTATTTTTCATGCAATAACTTTGAAATTAAGTTTTATTTCTTTCTTAATAACTATATTCATATTGAAAAAAATGCTCGTGGACCATCAATTACATCAATTCATTCAATTTAACAAACAATTCAGTCCTTAATTTTGAATTGCATTTCTTATTGATATTATTTGTTGAATTCAAAATCAGAGAGTTTCTCCCATCATTTATAGTTAGCAAGTCTCCTGTTTTGATTCCAAACACACTTTTTGACACATTGATCATGAAATATAACAAATGTGGCTAAACAACCTAGTATATTAATTGATTCAAACAAGTATAAACACCAATAAAAATCCAAATCTATTTAAATCCATCGGCCAAAGGTGCCATTCATCATGATTAGCATTTCGTACAAATGTTAATTGGCTTAATTCCTAAATAATAAGAATTTCTAATTACCTCATGCTAATTACGCTCCTCCTGTTGTTACCAAGACTAGTTTTCATGCAATAACCTTGAAATTCTCTTTTGTTTCTTTCTTAATAACTATATTCATTTTGAAAACAAATGCCCGTGGACTATCAATTACATGAATTCATTCAATTTAACATTCAATTCAGTCCATGATTTTGAATTGCATTTCTTGTTGATATTATTTCTTGAATTCAAAATTAAAAAGTTGCTCCCATTATTTTTGGTTAACAAGCCTCTTCTTTTGATTCCAAACATACTATTTGATACATTGATCATGAAGTATAACACATGTGGCTAAACAACCTAGTATATTAATTGATTCAAACAAGTATAAACACCAATAAAAATCCAAATCTATTTAAATCCACAGGCAAAAGGTGCCATTGATCAGGGTTTGTATTTCGGTCAAATGTTAACTCGTTTAATTCCTAAATAATGACAATTTCTAATCACCTAATGTTAATTAGGCTCCTCTTGTTGTTACCAGAACTATTTTTCATGCAATAACTTTGAAATTAACTTTTATTTCTTTCTTAATAACTATATTCATTTTGAAAAAAATGCCCGTGGACCATCAATTACATGAATTCATTCAATTTAACAAACAATTCAGTCCATGATTTTGAATTGCATTTCTTATTGATATTATTTGTTGAATTCAAAATCAGAGAGTTTCTCCCATCATTTCTAGTTAGCAAGTCTCCTCTTTTGATTCCAAACACACTGTTTGACACATTTTTATCATGAAATATAACACATGTGGCTAAACAACCTAGTATATTAATTGATTCAAACAAGTATAAACACCAATAAAAATCCAAATCTATTTAAATCCACAGGCAAAAGGTGCCATTGATCAAGGTTTGCATTTCGAACAAATGTTTGCTCGTTTAATTCCTAAATAATGAAAATTTCTAATCACCTCATGTTAATTATTCTCCTCTTGTTGTTACCAGGACTATTTTTCATGCAATAACCTTGAAATTAAGATTTGTTTCTTTCTTAATAACTATATTCATTTTGAAAAAAATGCCTGTGGACCATCAATTACATGAATTCATTCAATTTAACAAACAATTCAGTCCTTGATTTTGAATTG
The DNA here is from genome assembly GCA_037897445.1 of Ceriops zippeliana. NCBI lineage: Eukaryota > Viridiplantae > Streptophyta > Magnoliopsida > Malpighiales > Rhizophoraceae > Ceriops > Ceriops zippeliana. The sequence continues at coordinate 17,306 of JBAPLH010000990.1, read as the reverse complement.
CATTTCTTATTGATATTATTTGTTGAATTCAAAATCAGAGAGTTTCTCCCATCATTTCTAGTTAGCAAGTCTCCTGTTTTGATTCCAAACACACTGTTTGACACATTGATCATGAAATATAACAAATGTGGCTAAACAACCTAGTATATTAATTGATTCAAACAAGTATAAACACCAATAAAAATCCAAATCTATTTAAATCCATCGGCCAAAGGTGTCATTCATCATGATTAGCATTTCGTACAAATGTTAATTGGCTTAATTCCTAAATAATAAGAATTTCTAATTACCTCATGCTAATTAGGCTCCTCTTGTTGTTACCAAGACTAGTTTTCATGCAATAACCTTGAAATTCTCTTTTGTTTCTTTCTTAATAACTATATTCATTTTGAAAACAAATGCCCGTGGACTATCAATTACATGAATTCATTCAATTTAACATTCAATTCAGTCCATGATTTTGAATCGCATTTCTTGTTGATATTATTTGTTGAATTCAAAATTAAAAAGTTGCTCCCATTATTTTTGGTTAACAAGCCTCTTCTTTTGATTCCAAACATACTATTTGATACATTGATCATGAAGTATAACACATGTGGCTAAACAACCTAGTATATTAATTGATTCAAACAAGTATAAACACCAATAAAAATCCAAATCTATTTAAATCCACAGGCAAAAGGTGCCATTGATCAGGGTTTGTATTTCGGACAAATGTTAACTCGTTTAATTCCTAAATAATGACAATTTCTAATCACCTAATGCTAATTAGGCTCCTCTTGTTGTTACCAGAACTATTTTTCATGCAATAACTTTGAAATTAACTTTTATTTCTTTCTTAATAACTATATTCATTTTGAAAAAAATGCCCGTGGACCATCAATTACATGAATTCATTCAATTTAACAAACAATTCAGTCCTTGATTTTGAATTGCATTTCTTATTGATATTATTTGTTGAATTAAAAATCAGAGAGTTTCTCCCATCATTTCTAGTTAGCAAGTCTCCTCTTTTGATTCCAAACACACTGTTTGGTACATTTATCATGAAATATAACACATGTGGCTAAACAACCTAGTATATTAATTGATTCAAACAAGTATAAACACCAATAAAAATCCAAATCTATTTAAATCCACAGGCAAAAGGTGCCATTGATCAAGGTTTGCATTTCGAACAAATGTTTGCTCGTTTAATTCCTAAATAATGAAAATTTCTAATCACCTCATGTTAATTATTCTCCTCTTGTTGTTACCAGGACTATTTTTCATGCAATAACCTTGAAATTAAGATTTGTTTCTTTCTTAATAACTATATTCATTTTGAAAAAAATGCCTGTGGACCATCAATTATATGAATTCATTCAATTGAACAAACAATTCAGTCCTTGATTTTCAATTGCATTTCTTATTGATATTATTTGTTGAATTCAAAATCAGAGAGTTTCTCCCATCATTTCTAGTTAGCAAGTCTCCTCTTTTGATTCCAAACACAATGTTTGATACATTGATCATGAAATATAACACATGTGGCTAAACAACCTAGTATATTAATTGATTCAAACAAGTATAAACACCAATAAAAATCCAAATCTATTTAAATCCATCGGCCAAAGGTGCCATTCATCATGATTAGCATTTCGTACAAATGTTAATTGGCTTAATTCCTAAATAATAAGAATTTCTAATTACCTCATGCTAATTAGGCTCCTCTTGTTGTTACCAAGACTAGTTTTCATGCAATAACCGTGAAATTCTCTTTTGTTTCTTTCTTAATAACTATATTCATTTTGAAAACAAATGCCCGTGGACTATCAATTACATGAATTCATTCAATTTAACATTCAATTCAGTCCTTGATTTTGAATCGCATTTCTTGTTGATATTATTTGTTGAATTCAAAATTAAAGAGTTGCTCCCATTATTTTTGGATAACAAGACTCTTCTTTTGATTCCAAACATACTTTTTGATACATTGATCACGAAATATAACACATGTGGCTAAACAACCTAGTATATTAATTGAATCAAACAAGTATAAACACCAATAAAAATCCAAATCAATTTAAATCCATTGGCCAAAGGTGTCATTCATCATGGTTTGCAGTTCGTACAAATGTTAACTGGCTTAATTCCTAAATAATAAGAATTTCTAATTACCTCATGCTAATTAGGCTCCTCTTGTTGTTACCAAGACTAGTTTTCATGCAATAACCGTGAAATTAACTTTTGTTTCTTTCTTAATAACTATATTAATTTTGAAAAAAATGCCCGTGGACCATCAATTACATGAATTCATTCAATTTAACAAACAATTCAGTCCTTGATTTTGAATTGCATTTCTTACTGATATTATTTGTTGAATTAAAAATCAGAGAGTTTCTCCCATCATTTCTAGTTAGCAAGTCTCCTCTTTTGATTCCAAACACACTGTTTGATACATTTATCATGAAATATAACACATGTGGCTAAACAACCTAGTATATTAATTGATTCAAACAAGTATAAACACCAATAAAAATCCAAATCTATTTAAATCCATAGGCAAAAGGTGCCTTTGATCAAGGTTTGCATTTCGAACAAATGTTTACTCGTTTAATTCCTAAATAATGAAAATTTCTAATCACCTCATGTTAATTATTCTCCTCTTGTTGTTACCAGGACTATATTTTCAATGCAATGACCTTGAAATTAAGATTTGTTTCTTTCTTAATAACTATATTCATTTTGAAAAAAATGCCTGTGGACCATCAATTACATGAATTCATTCAATTTAACAAACAATTCAGTCCTTCATTTTGAATTCCATTTCTTATTGATATTATTTGTTGAATTCAAAATCAGAGAGTTTCTCCCATCATTTATAGTTAGCAAGTCTCCTGTTTTGATTCCAAACACACTGTTTGAGACATTGATCATGAAATATAACACATGTGGCTAAACAACCTAGTATATTAATTCATTCAAACAAGTATAAACACCAATTAAAATCCAAATCTATTTAAATCCATCGTCCAAAGGTGCCATTCATCATGGTTAGCATTTCGTACAAATGTTAATTGGCTTAATTCCTAAATAATAAGAATTTCTAATTACCTCATGCTAATTAGGCTCCTCTTGTTGTTACCAAGACTAGTTTTCATGCAATAACCTTGAAATTCTCTTTTGTTTCTTTCTTAATAACTATATTCATTTTGAAAACAAATGCCCGTGGACTATCAATTACATGAATTCATTCAATTTAACATTCAATTCAGTCCTTGATTTTGAATTGCATTTCTTGTTGATATTATTTGTTGAATTCAAAATTAAAGAGTTGCTCCCATTATTTTTGGTTAACAAGCCTCTTATTTTGATTCCAAACATACTATTTGATACATTGATCATGAAGTATAACACATGTGGCTAAACAACCTAGTATATTAATTGATTCAAACAAGTATAAACACCAATAAAAATCCAAATCTGTTTAAATCCATCGGCCAAAGGTGTCATTCATCATGGTTTGCATTTCGGACAAATGTTAACTGGTTTAATTCCTAAACAATGAGAATTTCTAATTACCTCATGTTAATTATTCTCCTCTTGTTGTTACCAGGACTATTTTTCATGCAATAACCTTGAAATTAAGATTTGTTTCTTTCTTAATAACTATATTCATTTTGAAAAAAATGCTCGTGGACCATCAATTACATGAATTCATTCAATTTAACAAACAATTCAGTCCTTGATTTTGAATTGCATTTCTTATTGATATTATTTGTTGAATTCAAAATCAGAGAGTTTCTCCCATCATTTCTAGTTAGCAAGTTTCCTCTTTTGATTTGAAACACACTGTTTGACACATTGATCATGAAGTATAACACATGTGGCTAAACAACCTAGTACATTAATTGATTCAAACAAGTATAAACACTAATAAAAATCGAAATCTATTTAAATCCATCGGCCAATGGTGCCATTCATCATGGTTTGTTTTCGTACAAATATTAACTGGTTTAGTTCCTAAATAATGAGAATTTCTAATCACCTAATGTTAATTAGGCTTTTCTTGTTGTTACCAGGACTATTTTTCATGCAATAACCTTGAAATTAACTTTTGTTTCTTTCTTAATAACTATATTCATTTTGAAAAAAATGCCCGTGGACCATCAATTACAAGAATTCATTCAATTCAACAAACAATTCAGTCCTTGATTTTGAATTGCATTTCTTATTGATATTATTTGTTGAATTCAAAATCAGAGAGTTTCTCCCATCATTTCTAGTTAGCAAGTCTCCTCTTTTGATTCCAAACACACTGTTTGACACATTTATCATGAAATATAACACATGTGGCTAAACAACCTAGTATATTAATTGATTCAAACAAGTATAAACACCAATAAAAATCCAAATCTATTTAAATCCACAGGCAAAAGGTGCCATTGATCAAGGTTTGCATTTCGAACAAATGTTTGCTCGTTTAATTCCTAAATAATGAAAATTTCTAATCACCTCATGTTAATTATTCTCCTCTTGTTGTTACCAGGACTATTTTTCATGCAATAACCTTGAAATTAAGATTTGTTTCTTTCTTAATAACTATATTCATTTTGAAAAAAATGCCTGTGGACCATCAATTACATGAATTCATTCAATTTAACAAACAATTCAGTCCTTGATTTTGAATTGCATTTCTTATTGATATTATTTGTTGAATTCAAAATCAGAGAGTTTCTCCCATCATTTCTAGTTAGCAAGTCTCCTGTTTTGATTCCAAACACACTGTTTGACACATTGATCATGAAATATAACAAATGTGGCTAAACAACCTAGTATATTAATTGATTCAAACAAGTATAAACACCAATAAAAATCCAAATCTATTTAAATCCATCGTCCAAAGGTGCCATTCATCATGGTTAGCATTTCGTACAAATGTTAATTGGCTTAATTCCTAAATAATAAGAATTTCTAATTACCTCATGCTAATTAGGCTCCTCTTGTTGTTACCAAGACTAGTTTTCATGCAATAACCTTGAAATTCTCTTTTGTTTCTTTCTTAATAACTATATTCATTTTGAAAACAAATGCCCGTGGACTATCAATTACATGAATTCATTCAATTTAACATTCAATTCAGTCCTTGATTTTGAATTGCATTTCTTGTTGATATTATTTGTTGAATTCAAAATTAAAGAGTTGCTCCCATTATTTTTGGTTAACAAGCCTCTTATTTTGATTCCAAACAAACTATTTGATACATTGATCATGAAGTATAACACATGTGGCTAAACAACCTAGTATATTAATTGATTCAAACAAGTATAAACACCAATAAAAATCCAAATCTATTTAAATCCATTGGCCAAAGGTGCCATTCATCATGGTTAGCAGTTCGTACAAATGTTAACTAGCTTAATTCGTAAATAATAAGAATTTCTAATTACCTCATGCTAATTAGGCTCCTCTTGTTGTTACCGAGACTAGTTTTCATGCAATAACCGTGAAATTAACTTTTGTTTCTTTCTTAATAACTATATTCATTTTGAAAAAAATGCCCGTGGACTATCAATTACATGAATTCATTCAATTTAACATTCAATTCAGTCCTTGATTTTGAATTGCATTTCTTGTTGATATTATTTGTTGAATTCAAAATTAAAGAGTTGCTCCCATCATTTTTGGTTAACAAGCCTGTTCTTTTGATTCCAAACACACTTTTTGATACATTGATCATCAAGTATAACACATGTGGCTAAACAACCTAGTATATTAATTGATTCAAACAAGGATAAACACCAATAAAAATCCAAATCTGTTTAAATCCATCGGCCAACTGTGTCATGTATCATGGTTTGCATTTTGCACAAAAGTTAACTGCTTTAATTCCTAAATAATGAGAATTTCTAATCACCTCATGTTAATTATTCTCCTCTTGTTGTTACCAGGACTATTTTTCATGCAATAACCTTGATATTAACATATGTTTCTTTCTTAATAACTATATTCATATTAAAAAAAATGCTCGTGGACCATCAATTACATGAATTCATTCAATTTAACAAACAATTCAGTCCTTGATTTTGAATTGCATTTCTTATTGATATTATTTGTTGAATTCAAAATCAGAGAGTTTCTCCCATCATTTATAGTTAGCAAGTCTCCTGTTTTGATTCCAAACACACTATTTGACACATTGATCATGAAATATAACACATGTGGCTAAACAACCTAGTATATTAATTGATTCAAACAAGTATAAACACCAATAAAAATCCAAATCTATTTAAATCCATCGGCCAAAGGTGCCATTCATCATGATTAGCATTTCGTACAAATGTTAATTGACTTAATTCCTAAATAATAAGAATTTCTAATTACGCTCCTCTTGTTGTTACCAAGACTAGTTTTCATGCAATAACCTTGAAATTCTCTTTTGTTTCTTTCTTAATAACTATATTCATTTTGAAAACAAATGCCCGTGGACTATCAATTACATGAATTCATTCAATTTAACATTCAATTCAGTCCATGATTTTGAATTGCATTTCTTGTTGATATTATTTCTTGAATTCAAAATTAAAAAGTTGCTCCCATTATTTTTGGTTAACAAGCCTCTTCTTTTGATTCCAAACATACTATTTGATACATTGATCATGAAGTATGACACATGTGGCTAAACAACCTAGTATATTAATTGATTCAAACAAGTATAAACACCAATAAAAATCCAAATCTATTTAAATCCACAGGCAAAAGGTGCCATTGATCAGGGTTTGCATTTCGGACAAATGTTAACTCGTTTAATTCCTAAATAATGACAATTTCTAATCACCTAATGTTAATTAGGCTCCTCTTGTTGTTACCAGAACTATTTTTCATGCAATAACCTTGAAATTAACTTTTATTTCTTTCTTAATAACTATATTCATTTTGAAAAAAATGTCCGTGGACCATCAATTACATGAATTCATTCAATTTAACAAACAATTCAGTCCTTGATTTTGAATTGCATTTCTTATTGATATTATTTGTTGAATTAAAAATCAGAGAGTTTCTCCCATCATTTCTAGTTAGCAAGTCTCCTCTTTTGATTCCAAACACACTGTTTGACACATTTATCATGAAATATAACACATGTGGCTAAACAACCTAGTATATTAATTGATTCAAACAAGTATAAACACCAATAAAAATCCAAATCTATTTAAATCCACAGGCAAAAGGTGCCATTGATCAAGGTTTGCATTTCGAACAAATGTTTGCTCGTTTAATTCCTAAATAATGAAAATTTCTAATCACCTCATGTTAATTATTCTCCTCTTGTTGTTACCAGGACTATTTTTCATGCAATAACCTTGAAATTAAGATTTGTTTCTTTCTTAATAATTATATTCATTTTGAAAAAAATGCCTGTGGACCATCAATTACATGAATTCATTCAATTTAACAAACAATTCAGTCCTTGATTTTGAATTGCATTTCTTATTGATATTATTTGTTGAATTCAAAATCAGAGAGTTTCTCCCCATCATTTTCTAGTTAGCAAGTCTCCTGTTTTGATTCCAAACACACACTGTTTGACACATTGATCATGAAATATAACAAATGTGGCTAAACAACCTAGTATATTAATTGATTCAAACAAGTATAAACACCAATAAAAATCCAAATCTATTTAAATCCATCGGCCAAAGGTGCCATTCATCATGATTAGCATTTCGTACAAATGTTAATTGGCTTAATTCCTAAATAATAAGAATTTCTAATTACCTCATGCTAATTAGGCTCCTCTTGTTGTTACCAAGACTAGTTTTCATGCAATAACCTTGAAATTCTCTTTTGTTTCTTTCTTAATAACTATATTCATTTTGAAAACAAATGCCCGTGGACTATCAATTACATGAATTCATTCAATTTAACATTCAATTCAGTCCTTGATTTTGAATCGCATTTCTTGTTGATATTATTTGTTGAATTCAAAATTAAAGAGTTGCTCCCATTATTTTTGGATAACAAGACTCTTCTTTTGATTCCAAACATACTTTTTGATACATTGATCACGAAATATAACACATGTGGCTAAACAACCTAGTATATTAATTGAATCAAACAAGTATAAAACACCAATAAAAAATCCAAATCAATTTAAATCCATTGGCCAAAGGTGTCATTCATCATGGTTTGCAGTTCGTACAAATGTTAACTGGCTTAATTCCTAAATAATAAGAATTTCTAATTACCTCATGCTAATTAGGCTCCTCTTGTTGTTACCAAGACTAGTTTTCATGCAATAACCGTGAAATTAACTTTTGTTTCTTTCTTAATAACTATATTAATTTTGAAAAAAATGCCCGTGGACCATCAATTACATGAATTCATTCAATTTAACAAACAATTCAGTCCTTGATTTTGAATTGCATTTCTTACTGATATTATTTGTTGAATTAAAAATCAGAGAGTTTCTCCCATCATTTCTAGTTAGCAAGTCTCCTCTTTTGATTCCAAACACACTGTTTGATACATTTATCATGAAATATAACACATGTGGCTAAACAACCTAGTATATTAATTGATTCAAACAAGTATAAACACCAATAAAAATCCAAATCTATTTAAATCCATAGGCAAAAGGTGCCTTTGATCAAGGTTTGCATTTCGAACAAATGTTTACTCGTTTAATTCCTAAATAATGAAAATTTCTAATCACCTCATGTTAATTATTCTCCTCTTGTTGTTACCAGGACTATATTTAATGCAATGACCTTGAAATTAAGATTTGTTTCTTTCTTAATAACTATATTCATTTTGAAAAAAATGCCTGTGGACCATCAATTACATGAATTCATTCAATTTAACAAACAATTCAGTCCTTCATTTTGAATTCCATTTCTTATTGATATTATTTGTTGAATTCAAAATCAGAGAGTTTCTCCCATCATTTATAGTTAGCAAGTCTCCTGTTTTGATTCCAAACACACTGTTTGATACATTGATCATGAAATATAACACATGTGGCTAAACAACCTAGTATATTAATTCATTCAAACAAGTATAAACACCAATTAAAATCCAAATCTATTTAAATCCATCGTCCAAAGGTGCCATTCATCATGGTTAGCATTTCGTACAAATGTTAATTGGCTTAATTCCTAAATAATAAGAATTTCTAATTACCTCATGCTAATTAGGCTCCTCTTGTTGTTACCAAGACTAGTTTTCATGCAATAACCTTGAAATTCTCTTTTGTTTCTTTCTTAATAACTATATTCATTTTGAAAACAAATGCCCGTGGACTATCAATTACATGAATTCATTCAATTTAACATTCAATTCAGTCCTTGATTTTGAATTGCATTTCTTGTTGATATTATTTGTTGAATTCAAAATTAAAGAGTTGCTCCCATTATTTTTGGTTAACAAGCCTCTTATTTTGATTCCAAACAAACTATTTGATACATTGATCATGAAGTATAACACATGTGGCTAAACAACCTAGTATATTAATTGATTCAAACAAGTATAAACACCAATAAAAATCCAAATCTATTTAAATCCATTGGCCAAAGGTGCCATTCATCATGGTTAGCAGTTCGTACAAATGTTAACTGGCTTAATTCGTAAATAATAAGAATTTCTAATTATCTCATGCTAATTAGGCTCCTCTTGTTGTTACCAAGACTAGTTTTCATGCAATAACCTTGAAATTCTTTTTGTTTCTTTCTTTCTTAATAACTATATTCATTTTGAAAAAAATGCCCGTGGACTATCAATTACATGAATTCATTCAATTTAACATTCAATTCAGTCCTTGATTTTGAATTGCATTTCTTGTTGATATTATTTGTTGAATTCAAAATTAAAGAGTTGCTCCCATCATTTTTGGTTAACAAGCCTGTTCTTTTGATTCCAAACACACTTTTTGATACATTGATCATCAAGTATAACACATGTGGCTAAACAACCTAGTATATTAATTGATTCAAACAAGGATAAACACCAATAAAAATCCAAATCTGTTTAAATCCATCGGCCAACTGTGTCATTTATCATGGTTTGCATTTTGCACAAAAGTTAACTGCTTTAATTCCTAAATAATGAGAATTTCTAATCACCTCATGTTAATTATTCTCCTCTTGTTGTTACCAGGACTATTTTTCATGCAATAACCTTGATATTAACATATGTTTCTTTCTTAATAACTATATTCATATTAAAAAAAATGCTCGTGGACCATCAATTACATGAATTCATTCAATTTAACAAACAATTCAGTCCTTGATTTTGAATTGCATTTCTTATTGATATTATTTGTTGAATTCAAAATCAGAGAGTTTCTCCCATCATTTATAGTTAGCAAGTCTCCTGTTTTGATTCCAAACACACTATTTGACACATTGATCATGAAATATAACACATGTGGCTAAACAACCTAGTATATTAATTGATTCAAACAAGTATAAACACCAATAAAAATCCAAATCTATTTAAATCCATCGGCCAAAGGTGCCATTCATCATGATTAGCATTTCGTACAAATGTTAATTGACTTAATTCCTAAATAATAAGAATTTCTAATTACGCTCCTCTTGTTGTTACCAAGACTAGTTTTCATGCAATAACCTTGAAATTCTCTTTTGTTTCTTTCTTAATAACTATATTCATTTTGAAAACAAATGCCCGTGGACTATCAATTACATGAATTCATTCAATTTAACATTCAATTCAGTCCATGATTTTGAATTGCATTTCTTGTTGATATTATTTCTTGAATTCAAAATTAAAAAGTTGCTCCCATTATTTTTGGTTAACAAGCCTCTTCTTTTGATTCCAAACATACTATTTGATACATTGATCATGAAGTATGACACATGTGGCTAAACAACCTAGTATATTAATTGATTCAAACAAGTATAAACACCAATAAAAATCCAAATCTATTTAAATCCACAGGCAAAAGGTGCCATTGATCAGGGTTTGCATTTCGGACAAATGTTAACTCGTTTAATTCCTAAATAATGACAATTTCTAATCACCTAATGTTAATTAGGCTCCTCTTGTTGTTACCAGAACTATTTTTCATGCAATAACCTTGAAATTAACTTTTATTTCTTTCTTAATAACTATATTCATTTTGAAAAAAATGTCCGTGGACCATCAATTACATGAATTCATTCAATTTAACAAACAATTCAGTCCTTGATTTTGAATTGCATTTCTTATTGATATTATTTGTTGAATTAAAAATCAGAGAGTTTCTCCCATCATTTCTAGTTAGCAAGTCTCCTCTTTTGATTCCAAACACACTGTTTGACACATTTATCATGAAATATAACACATGTGGCTAAACAACCTAGTATATTAATTGATTCAAACAAGTATAAACACCAATAAAAATCCAAATCTATTTAAATCCACAGGCAAAAGGTGCCATTGATCAAGGTTTGCATTTCGAACAAATGTTTGCTCGTTTAATTCCTAAATAATGAAAATTTCTAATCACCTCATGTTAATTATTCTCCTCATGTTGTTACCAGGACTATTTTTCATGCAATAACCTTGAAATTAAGATTTGTTTCTTTCTTAATAATTATATTCATTTTGAAAAAAATGCCTGTGGACCATCAATTACATGAATTCATTCAATTTAACAAACAATTCAGTCCTTGATTTTGAATTGCGTTTCTTATTGATATTATTTGTTGAATTCAAAATCAGAGAGTTTCTCCCATCATTTCTAGTTAGCAAGTCTCCTGTTTTGATTCTAAACACACTGTTTGACACATTGATCATGAAATATAACAAATGTGGCTAAACAACCTAGTATATTAATTGATTCAAACAAGTATAAACACCAATAAAAATCCAAATCTATTTAAATCCATCGGCCAAAGGTGCCATTCATCATGATTAGCATTTCGTACAAATGTTAATTGGCTTAATTCCTAAATAATAAGAATTTCTAATTACCTCATGCTAATTAGGCTCCTCTTGTTGTTACCAAGACTAGTTTTCATGCAATAACCTTGAAATTCTCTTTTGTTTCTTTCTTAATAACTATATTCATTTTGAAAACAAATGCCCGTGGACTATCAATTACATGAATTCATTCAATTTAACATTCAATTCAGTCCTTGATTTTGAATCGCATTTCTTGTTGATATTATTTGTTGAATTCAAAATTAAAGAGTTGCTCCCATTATTTTTGGTTAACAAGCCTCTTCTTTTGATTCCAAACATACTTTTTGATACATTGATCATGAAATATAACACATGTGGCTAAACAACCTAGTATATTAATTGATTCAAACAAAGTATAAACACCAATAAAAATCCAAATCTATTTAAATCCATTGGCAGCAAAGGTGCCATTGATCATGGTTTGCATTTCGTACAAATGTTAACTGGTTTAATTCCTAAATAATGAGAATTTCTAATCACCTAATGCTAATTAGGCTCCTCTTGTTGTTACCAGAACTATTTTTCATGCAATAACCTTTGAAATTAACTTTTGTTTCTTTCTTAATAACTATATTCATTTTTGAAAAAAAATGCCCGTGGACCATCAATTACATGAATTCATTCAATTTAACAAACAATTCAGTCCTTGATTTTGAATTGCATTTCTTATTGATATTATTTGTTGAATTAAAAATCAGAGAGTTTCTCCCATCATTTCTAGTTAGCAAGTCTCCTCTTTTGATTCCAAACACACTGTTTGATACATTTATCATGAAATATAACACATGTGGCTAAACAACCTAGTATATTAATTGATTCAAACAAGTATAAACACCAATAAAAATCCAAATCTATTTAAATCCATAGGCAAAAGGTGCCATTGATCAAGGTTTGCATTTCGTACAAATGTTTACTCGTTTAATTCCTAAATAATGAAAATTTCTAATCACCTCATGTTAATTATTCTCCTCTTGTTGTTACCAGGACTATTTTTCATGCAATAACCTTGAAATTAAGATTTGTTTCTTTCTTAATAACTATATTCATTTTGAAAAAAATGCCTGTGGACCATCAATTACATGAATTCATTCAATTTAACAAACAATTCAGTCCTTGATTTTGAATTGCATTTCTTATTGATATTATTTGTTGAATTCAAAATCAGAGAGTTTCTCCCCATCATTTTTAGTTAGCAAGTCTCCTGTTTTGATTCCAAACACACTGTTTGATACATTTATCATGAAATATAACACATGTGGCTAAACAACCTAGTATATTAATTGATTCAAACAAGTATAAACACCAATAAAAATCCAAATCTATTTAAATCCATCGGCCAAAGGTGCCATTCATCATGGTTTGCATTTCGTACAAATGTTAATTGGCTTAATTCCTAAATAATAAGAATTTCTAATTACCTCATGCTAATTAGGCTCCTCTTGTTGTTACCAAGACTAGTTTTCATGCAATAACCTTGAAATTCTCTTTTGTTTCTTTCTTAATAACTATATTCATTTTGAAAACAAATGCCCGTGGACTATCAATTACATGAATTCATTCAATTTAACATTCAATTCAGTCCTTGATTTTGAATTGCATTTCTTGTTGATATTATTTGTTGAATTCAAAATTAAAGAGTTGCTCCCATTATTTTTGGTTAACAAGCCTCTTCTTTTGATTCCAAACAAACTATTTGATACATTGATCATGAAGTATAACACATGTGGCTAAACAACCTAGTATATTAATTGATTCAAACAAGTATAAACACCAATAAAAAAATCCAAATCTATTTAAATCCATTGGCCAAAGGTGCCATTCATCATGGTTTTGCATTTCGTACAAATGTTAACTAGCTTTAATTCCTAAATAATGAGAATTTCTAATTACCTAATGCTAATTAGGCTCCTCTTGTTGTTACCAGAACTATTTTTTCATGCAATAACCGTGAAATTAACTTTTGTTTCTTTCTTAATAACTATATTCATTTTGAAAAAAAATGCCCGTGGACTATCAATTACATGAATTCATTCAATTTAACAAACAATTCAGTCCTTGATTTTGAATTGCATTTCTTATTGATATTATTTGTTGAATTCAAAATTAAAGAGTTTCTCCCATCATTTTTAGGTTAACAAGTCTCCTCTTTTGATTCCAAACACACTTTTTTGATACATTTATCATGAAATATAACACATGTGGCTAAACAACCTAGTATATTAATTGATTCAAACAAGTATAAACACCAATAAAAAAATCCAAATCTGTTTAAATCCATCAGGCAAAAGGTGCCATTGATCATGGTTTGCATTTCGCACAAAAGTTAACTGCTTTAATTCCTAAATAATGAGAATTTCTAATCACCTCATGTTAATTATTCTCCTCTTGTTGTTACCAGGACTATTTTTTCATGCAATAACCTTGAAATTAAGATTTGTTTCTTTCTTAATAACTATATTCATTTTGAAAAAAATGCCTGTGGACCATCAATTACATGAATTCATTCAATTTAACAAACAATTCAGTCCTTGATTTTGAATTGCATTTCTTATTGATATTATTTGTTGAATTCAAAATCAGAGAGTTTCTCCCATCATTTATAGTTAGCAAGTCTCCTGTTTTGATTCCAAAACACACTGTTTGATACATTGATCATGAAATATAACACATGTGTGGCTAAACAACCTAGTATATTAATTTGATTCAAACAAGTATAAACACCAATAAAAATCCAAATCTATTTAAATCCATCGGCCAAAAGGTGCCATTCATCATGGTTAGCATTTCGTACAAAATGTTAATTGGCTTAATTCCTAAATAATAAGAATTTCTAATTACCTCATGCTAATTAGGCTCCTCTTGTTGTTACCAAGACTAGTTTTCATGCAATAACCTTGAAATTCTCTTTTGTTTCTTTCTTAATAACTATATTCATTTTGAAAAAAAATGCCCGTGGACTATCAATTACATGAATTCATTCAATTTAACATTCAATTCAGTCCATGATTTTGAATTGCATTTCTTGTTGATATTATTTGTTGAATTCAAAATTAAAAAAGTTGCTCCCATTATTTTTGGTTAACAAGCCTCTTCTTTTGATTCCAAACATACTATTTGATACATTGATCATGAAGTATAAACACATGTGGCTAAACAACCTAGTATATTAATTGATTCAAACAAGTATAAACACCAATAAAAATCCAAATCTATTTAAATCCACAGGCAAAAGGTGCCATTGATCAGGGTTTGCATTTCGGACAAATGTTAACTCGTTTTAAATTCCTAAATAATGACAATTTCTAATCACCTAATGTTAATTAGGCTCCTCTTGTTGTTACCAGAACTATTTTTCATGCAATAACCTTGAAATTAACTTTTATTTCTTTCTTAATTAACTATATTCATTTTGAAAAAAATGCCCGTGGACCATCAATTACATGAATTCATTCAATTTAACAAACAATTCAGTCCTTGATTTTGAATTGCATTTCTTATTGATATTATTTGTTGAATTAAAAATCAGAGAGAGTTTCTCCCATCATTTCTAGTTAGCAAGTCCTCCTCTTTTGATTCCAAACACACTGTTTGATACATTTATCATGAAATATAACACATGTGGCTAAACAACCTAGTATATTAATTGATTCAAACAAGTATAAACACCAAATAAAAATCCAAATCTATTTAAATCCATAGGCAAAAGGTGCCATTGATCAAGGTTTGCATTTCGAACAAATGTTTACTCGTTTAATTCCTAAATAATGAAAATTTTCTAATCACCTCATGTTAATTATTCTCCTCTTGTTGTTACCAGGACTATTTTTCATGCAATAACCTTGAAATTAAGATTTGTTTCTTTCTTAATAACTATATTCATTTTGAAAAAAAATGCCTGTGGACCATCAATTACATGAATTCATTCAATTTAACAAACAATTCAGTCCTTGATTTTGAATTGCATTTCTTATTGATATTATTTGTTGAATTCAAAATTAAGAGAGTTTCTCCCATCATTTTCTAGTTAGCAAGTCTCCTGTTTTGATTCCAAACACACTGTTTGACACATTGATCATGAAATATAACACATGTGGCTAAACAACCTAGTATATTTAATTGATTCAAACAAGTATAAACACCAATAAAAATCCAAATCTATTTAAATCCATCGGCCAAAGGTGCCATTCATCATGGTTAGCATTTCGTACAAATGTTAATTGGCTTAATTCCTAAATAATATGAGAATTTCTAATTACCTCATGCTAATTAGGCTCCTCTTGTTGTTACCAAGGACTAGTTTTCATGCAATAACCTTGAAATTAACTTTTGTTTTCATCTTTCTTAATAAAACTATATTCATTTTGAAAACAAATGCCCGTGGACCTATCAATTACATGAATTCATTCAATTTAACATTCAATTCAGTCCATTGATTTTGAATCGCATTTCTTGTTGATATTATTTGTTGAATTCAAAATTAAAAGAGTTGCTCCCCATTATTTTTGGTTAACAAGCCTCTTCTTTTTTGATTCCAAACATACTATTTGATACATTGATCATGAAGTATAACACATGTGGGCTAAACAACCTAGTATATTAATTGATTCAAACAAGTATAAACACCAATAAAAATCCAAATCTATTTAAAATCCACAGGCAAAAGGTGCCATTGATCATGGTTTGTATTTCGGACAAAATGTTAACTCGTTTAATTCCTAAATAATGACAATTTCTAATCACCTAATGTTAATTAGGCTCCTCTTGTTTGTTACCAAGAACTATTTTTTCATGCAATAACTTTGAAATTAACTATTTATTTCTTTCTTAATAACTATATTCATTTTTGAAAAAAAATGCCCGTGGACCATCAATTACATGAATTCATTCAATTTAACAAACAATTCAGTCCTTGATTTTGAATTGCATTTCTTATTGATATTATTTGTTGAATTAAAAAATCAGAGAGTTTCTCCCATCATTTCTAGTTAGCAAGTCTCCTCTTTTGATTTCCAAACACACTGTTTGGATACAAATTTATCATGAAATATAACACATGTGGCTAAACAACCTAGTATATTAATTGATTCAAACAAGTATAAACACCAATAAAAATCCAAATCTATTTAAATCCACAGGCAAAAGGTGCCATTGATCAAGGTTTGCATTTCGAACAAATGTTTGCTCGTTTAATTCCTAAATAATGAAAATTTCTAATCACCTCATGTTAATTATTCTCCTCTTGTTGTTACCAGGACTATTTTTCATGCAATAACCTTGAAAATTTTAAGATTTGTTTCTTTCTTAATAACTATATACATTTTTGAAAAAAAATGCCTGTGGACCATCAATTATATGAATTC